>JASANF010001532.1:0-16894 GCA_030248245.1 Trissonchulus sp. WLG1_4 | reverse complement strand
AAATACTTGTTTATACTAATGAATTTTTCCACAGTGATTTTTTTCACAACGTGTATATGATATGTAAAATTTAAAAAGATGTATAAAACTTGAAATTATTTACATGAAATTTTAATTGCAATAGTATAAAAATTTTGGTTGTGTCTACAATCGCTTTTCTGCACTAGCTTAGCCGCAGCTTGTGAAAACAGGCAAGTGTGAACAAGTTTTTTGTGAAGTATCTTTGTGTAGTTTACCAGAGTCAGTGGCGAAGGAAGTATACTTATGTAATATTTTTTATGTACGTATACGGACGTAATTTTCACCGAACCTCAAATTTTCGAGTTAGACTTGAATTCAGCCTTACAAACGTACGAGTATATCCGTTTTGGCAGTAAAATTCACGCAAATTTACACTTCCAGCTATTTTTGTCATTTCCAGATTATTAATGGGACGTTTTTCTCTCTGAAAACTTTTTTCTAAACTATAAACTTTTTTCAGTTATTCTTTGTTTTTTTGTCAGCTGAAAGGACATACGGCTGTACACGTATGAATTATTTAGCCTTAGACTGTCATATTAAGCTATAATCCAACAGGAAATTCTAGTTCGCTGTGTAATTAGTTCATATTTTTATTTAATAAATAATTTTTAAGTGTATGAAACTGTTACGTGGTTTATGTGCATTTTGACCAAAAGTGTTTTCCTGTGTTATGCAACTGTGTGACTTAGTTTGTACATATATTATAAAATATGCATGATTAATAAGTTTATATGCATGCTATTTTGTCATGTCTGATATAACAAGTTGATTTACTGCTAATTTTTTTGATTGAACTTTTCCTGTTTTCATTATATATAATGTTTGCCTGTTTTTCGATTAAATTTTGGGGGTGTTTATATTGTATACGTATGTATTGTATTGTGGTTTGTATGTAATAGTATGTATGCAATATGCATTTGTGTTGATTTAAAAACTTAGCCTATTACCGCGCTTGTGAGCTTTTTTGGTTACTGTAATTGTGATTTTTTGATAATATATTTTATCAAAAACTATTATATATCCATAAGTACATATGTGTGAAGTACCTACTCGCGGTTGGTACGTATTTATTCTATATGGGATTTATAGAATAGCGTTGTTCACTGTAAGTGTAGGTATTCATAAAATGAAGGATAACGTACTTGACACTTTGAGAGAGTTATTAGAGGAATTTAGCCTGATTCATTCAATCTGCTTGTTTAAACATCTCATAGTCCGGTTTTTTGTGGAAGCTATATAGTTGAATGCTAAAGCTGCTAAGTATTGTACTTAAGTACAAGTGACATGCCTTTGTCAGATTACCAGCATAAATTTTGAAAACGGCAAAAACATATGCTCTGATTTTTTTTAACAAAATTGTAGCTATTTTTTAGCAATACGGTTGGGATCTCATCCTCCCGTTTTTCAGTTTGCAAGCTAATTGTGATTGCTTTGTATTTGAATTCAAAGTTGCAATGATATTATGTGTTACGTGTTTGTATGTGAGGGTCGGGTCATGGTTCTGTAAAACCAAAACATTAGAGAAGTTAAGAAAGAAAACTTTTTCACACACCCCTTTTGGGCTGTAATAATTTTCGTTCGCTAAAATGGGACAAAAGTTCAGTTTCGATTGGAGTAGCCTTGCTGGAATAGGTATTTTTTCTTCTTGGTAGGTCACTGTAATGTCTAAAAAATCTCGTCACATGCTAAATTTTCAGTATTGTTTGTTAGAGCGTTGAGTCCAGAATTTCGCTGAAAGTAGATAATCTTCCGTCTTACTGAATAGATGAATCAATTTCATGTTTCTGTAAATATATTTACGTCCAGTCTTGGTTTTTTTGTTATCATGTTATTTGCTGTAACTAAAGTGTTGAAATTTTTTTGAAACGAAAAAAAATATTCGTGGTCTAGTTAAGTAGTTTGTAGTAAAGTTGAATAATGATTGATTGCATTTTTGTTTGTCAAGATGTGACTTGCTCATTATTTACTATATCATAATGACGCGCCTGTACTCTTACTACAGTGTTGACGAGTAATAACTGGCGTATGTACAGGCCTATATTGTGAATTTTAGTTAAAAATGACTTGATTTTTTTTTTGGTACCATGTAGGTAAAAACAGTTATTTAAGAATTGTTATATAAAAACTTGGTGTATAAATGTTATAGGCTAATCAGTTACGAAATTTTTAAAAATTCTAACGTGTGTGTATATAAATAAAAAAAATATTTTGTGTATATAAATCAATTAAAAATTTTTTATGAATAAAAGCTTTTTAAAACAAACGCCAGGGATTATTTAGTGGTAGAGATAATACGTGCCTTAGATGATTATTGTCTTTTGATTAACATGCACTCGTGTATTATATATATAAAATCTTACTGTTGTAGATGCATTAGTATATTATTTATGTGCATTGTGTGTTGTTTTTATTGCATTTCCGAGTTATCAAAGTTTAGCCTAATTGAATTTTTAGTCTTCGGCTTAGAAAATCCCTTTGGTATAAGTTTATTGACATGTGAATGTGAGGTCGTCAGAACTAGTAATTATTATGAGTAATTATAAGTAACTATCAATAAGTATATATAAGTAACTATTAATAATTATGAGTAATTAATTATCTAGAATGTGAGCATGATGCAAGATAAGATTTATAACTGCTTCGTTTGCTGTATATTATGCCTACTTTGTTTTTTATTATGTTTAATATAGTTTTAATCATATAAAGTTTTTATTTCCGTTTTTACGTGTATATATATATATATATATATATATATATATATATATATATATATATATAATATATATATATATAATATATTCGTTTAATTTGCCAAGAGATGTACAGATAAAATTTGTGGTAATTAGTTTATAGGACTTGCATTAATTAATTTTGATAAACTTTCCACATTACTTTTCTTTTCATTTGAAACATCAGCTGAGCAGGTTTTAATTAGCGTTGATGATTCTTTTTGGCAGAGTTTTTTTTATATACTGGTTCATTTGTTCAAAGTGTGCTATTTATGCATAATGTCGTTGTTTTGATTTTATTTATTTCGTGCATGTGGGTTTTTTGTTTTTTTGTGCTTTTTTCAAGAAGGAATTTTTGCTTTTAGCTATTATTTTTTCCTCAAAAAGGAATTATTTCTTTTTTGTTCATATCTGCTCCTGAACAAGAGTTGAGTAACTTTTGGTACCTGGTGCTGAAGCGTCGGTTCATACCATACATGTATGAGGGGGGATGGGGGGACCTACCCCCCAAAATCGAGGAGCCGGGGGGGAGGGTCCCCAAAAGTTGGCGAAATTGAAAAAATGGCACTTTTTGCTATAATTTTACCAAATTTGGCAAATTTTAGGGTATTTTTTGTTGACCAGAGGGCAGGGCCCCCAAAATTTGGCCGGAGCGCCCCCCTCCAAAATTATGACACCGTTACATGTATGATTCATAACTACGTCGTTAAGTCCATTCAACCGGAAAAATTTTTGAGAACACGCCATGTACGTAATAACAGTATCTGTGAAGTGCATGGTTCAAAATTTTGCCGGCTAAAGGACAGACGCCTGTAAGTATGAATCGACCTTCAGTATGGTTAGCATTTGCTTAGCTTAAATTAAAGTAGTTTATTTTTAGTTTTGCATTTTTTGCTTTTTTATGATGAACTACCTAGTACCTACCTAATCAATAATTTTTGCTTTTACCAAGATTCTTTCTGAAGTTCTAGTAATCCAATAGACTATGAATTATTTTATTCTTGTGGATGATGTTTCGACCTTTTTATTTTTTTGAAGTTTTATTTATTTTGGAAATAAAGTTTTGGGTTGTAACAAGTTGTGTTTTGGTTAGAATATTTGTTGGGGGGTGAGTTGGCGACAATACCTTACCAGAGATTCACGGAGCAATCGGCGAGGGGGGGTGCCCGATCCCTGGCGGAGAAGGGGATGGTTTTGGGGTTGGTTGATTATTTTGGCACACTTGCGGCAATCAGAGGGGTGTTGCCTGGTGTCTGATCCCCCCCCCCCCGTACATATACGAATAGACACAAACTAGGTATCACAAATTTGGTAGAACTAGTTCTGTCGAATATGCCAAGTTGTGTTCGTTCAGGTCAAGTCATGTTAGAACTGGGCTGGCAATCTGGCATATGTACTCTTGCCTGAAGATTTGAATTTATTAACAAAGTCACAGGCTCACAGCAGTCACACGCAAATTGCAGGCCAGTCTTGTGCAAAATAACGATTATAAATACATTGATGTAAGTGTTATTTGAAGACTTGTACTTTGTAGCAAGTTGGCCCAAGAAAACGCAATTGCGTAAAACGGAAGATGCTGGCTCCGTAGTCCACGCGTTTTGCCAAATCTTGCGTTTTTGCAGACGGTTTGCTTTCCTAAAATTTTGCGGTTTTGTTTCCATTGTTGTTAAAATACCCGTTTAGGCTTCTGTTTTCATAATACTTTTTTTAATCTTGCTTTAGAGTTTATTCCAAGGACAGTTTTTTCATTCGAATTAATTGTGTTGTCTTCCGTCTTTTCTGCTGAGTAGGCTCGATTCATACTTACAGCCGTATGTCCGTTCAGCCTGCAGACTGGCGTCACTAGCTGCCTAGCGCAGTGGACCAGCCAGCGTCTGTGACGTCATTTTGTCAGCTGAACGGACACACGGCTGTAAGTATGAATCGAGCCATAGGTAAGCAGTAGATCCCAGTCAGTGCAGCTTTCGTTCTCGTAACACACTTTGCATTAAATATTAATAATTGGAACATATGGACGCATTCTCGTGATGAGCTATGGTCAGAAGTTCTCGATTGCAAATGGCCTGTGAGTAGGTGGATCGTGAGGGAAACCGAAGTGCGTTTCGATAGGAAGAATTATGGCGACTGGTTTGAAGTTTACGAATCATTCGATCGCCTAAAACGTAAAGTAGGGGGTCTAGAACTAGGCGGGACATCCAAATTGGGGTTACAATGATAGTGACCAAAAATGACCGTTCAGTATTCGCGGTCATTTCGAAAACGCGAATATTTCGCGCACAGGCCGACTCTGCGAGTGATTCTTCCGCGCCTGTGGCGGAATATTGTACAAACGACATATTGTAGTAGACCGTAAACGCTTCCCCCGTACTTAGGGCTATGGCGGACAAGAGATACAGTTGAACGTTAAACGCGAGCATCCGCGAAAATCGACGACAGCTGTTGCTGCAGGCAGGCCGACGCAACATTTTGACGCGGATGCCGACGTAGGTAACGCCGATGCAGATAGAGGTTGTCGCCAGCAGGGCTAGACGCGTGGCCATGTAGGACTTGAGCAGGACCAGGCGGAGACGACTGTTGCCGGCCGCGTGCGCTTCGTTGATCTGAAATCAACAAGAGACATAATAGGGTGGATTGCATGAAGGCAGTCTAACGTTAAAACCAGTCTAATGGCCGTTTGCACCAACCTTATTCTCGAGCTATTCTTATTCTCTTGCTATTCTCCAGTGCACTTGACCAATTTACAATATTCAAAAATTTATTCAATGTATGGTTAATACATTTTATTATCCCGTTATCGAGAAAACAGTGAAAACAAATCTAATAATTTTAGTTTTGAATGAGATCAGCTATTCATGAGTTCTATTCTCGAGCTACCTATTCTATTTTGGTGCAAGCCAGTGATAATGGGGTGGAATGAAGCTTCATTTTCATGTATCACCAACTGAATAACACAATACCGCCCTTGGATTGCAGCTAAGGGAAACTAGAGACTTTTTTAATACGGTTATTGCAGCAATTAACATGCCCCCTTCCGACAACAACTTAGTTAGTACTATAGCAGTGTGACCCCCTTCACCATAGACTATAGCTCATGTTCGCTTCGCACCCCCTCGGCAACATTATAGTATTTTTTGGTTAAAATTGGTTTCATTTTTGTGTGAACTCAATCAAGTGTTATGAATGGAATTAAGGGGGTAATGTCGTTTTCGTGGTTTTTGACATTTCAGTGTAATTTTTGAGCCCACAGAACTCTAGCTAAAAACGGACTACGGCTTCTAAACTTTAACCACATTATCTTTAGGAAAATATCCCCACCCGTTTTTTTCTTTTTCTAAAAATAGTTTGTAGAGTCGGTGTTATGAGCTTTTGAAAATTTTAGAGAAAAGTCAAATTACGTGATTTTTGCACGAAAATGTCATTTTCTCAACGTAGAAACGACTTATCAACTATATAAAAAAACGGGTGGGGATATTATGTCAGTGCATAACTGCAAAAAGTTTAGTAGTTGTTGGCTGATCTTGAGTTTCATAACTGTGGCGCAACAATTAGTCAAAAAAACCGCTGATGGGGTGTATTCAAATGATAGCAGCAGTAAAATTGCAAAAGATAATCTGCTTTTAAATATAGTTTTTTAAAACTAGAAGGTGTAAAAAAATGTAAAAAAGGACGCTCTAGTTTTTGTTGAGGTTAAGTGCAGTTATGGTAGTTTAAAAAAACACCTAAAAACGCAATTACCCCCTTAAGTTTGAGTGAATTAGTTATTAGGTACATTTATTGGTATTGATCGATTAGGTACTGTGACTGCTATTTATGACAGTAACCTAGCTTTAAAATCACAGCTGAGGGTTATAGAGAGAAACGTGAATAAAATTTTTAATCATCAAAGAAGCTTTGACCCTTAGAAGTTACCTCGCAGTCATATTTTTAATTTTTAACATAAACGAACTGAGTACCTAATCGAAGTCCATTGATTGTGCCGTCCGGCTCATATATTTTGAATCTAACGTATGAAACTAAGCCCCGGTTCACAGAGAGGCACTTTTTACTTTTTTGTTTCTTGTTTCTTATTTTCAATTTTTATTGTTTCTGCTTATTGTTTCTATGTAAATATCCTCTTCGTTTTGTTATTTTTTATTTTTTGACGTGGGCATGAAGCCAAGCCTCTGGCCTCACACGACAGAAATAAGAGATACCAACCAAGAAATAAGAATTAAAGTAATCTATCGCAGATCAGTGGTAGGTAAATAATTCTACCATACGAAAAAAAGTATAATCTTATCAGTATCACTTGATCATTATTTACTAGCACACTCGTTTTTTATCCAATTAATGTATGTCCAATAAATATTTTTACTACTTTTTTCGTTTTGTTTCTGGAAACTGGGTCTTAGTATTGTTGTGTTTTGTAATTAATTTATTTTTAGTGTTTTTAATGTTGTTTTTGGCTGTATTTGGTCAATGTTTGTCTCTATTGTTCTTATTTTAGTTTTTTGTTAGTTTGTTTGTTACTGTTTTCTTAGTTTCACTTGACTAAATATTTTTTACTTTTGTTTCAAGCAAGCAACTAGAATGAACTCCATGCCTCTGACTTTTACGAGATTAAAAAGCAGATACACATTTCTATTCAAAATAGACCACAAATTACATAATATAAGTTAGACAATTAATACAAATAGGTACATTATAATTAGTCTGGCTACTGAATAAAGCTGATTTTACTGATATAGTGGTTTTCCTAGGGAAGAAGTTTTTCGGAGAAACCCATACCCGATTTTTTAACCTGATTCATGTTTGCGTTTGATCTTAATGACAATTTGGTCTACTTTGGCAGTTATATTTACTTTTGTAATTTTAGTTTTTCAAAAAAAGTAAAAAAAACTAAAATATCTATACTTTAGCACACCCCAAACATGTTGCTGTTACGACCTTCTCAATCTTTAAAAAAGTTTGTAAAAAGGTAAACTTTAAAATGACAAAAATTATAAAAGAAAAACAACGGCATAAAACATCTCTTTTGAACGTTCGGCGTGGATACAATTACAGTTTTGGCTTTGCCTGAGGAAAATATATGGGTTCGGGTAACTAAAATCAAATCAAATCGCTTGTGTGATACGTCCAACCAAGAGTACATAATAGTGTTTCACTCTTGTAGAAGACTCTTCCACGCAGCGAGACACTATTATGTACTCTTGGCTCAACTGTTGAGCAGTTTGGGGAAGCTCGTGCGTAGCGGAACTTCAATTGAGTTGCGTTTTGGTGACAAAGGCAAAGAAACCATGCTGTCTCGATGTCTTTCGATCTCACTGAATCGTCGGAAGTTGGGCGAACCAGCAGTTTGGTAGTTTCGACGCGGCGACGGAGTGTCTACACTGAAAAGTCCCGTTTTAGAGGCGCCTCGGGTAAGCGAGCCCCGGCGAACGAAAAGTCGGTTAATGATGCCGTCCCAGAAAAAATGAACCAGGGGGTCGAGAAACAGTCTGGTCATCCAAATCGGTGTGACGATGATTGCGACTCGAAAAGATCTCTCGGTTCCGGTGTAGATATTGAACCAGTGAATGTTGTTTTCACATTCGGAGGCGCTAGGGTTGGTTTTCTTGAAGTTGATGAATGCGAAATGATAGTAGATGGTGAAAATCTTTCCACCGCTAAGAATCAGCGCTGACGACAGATATAAGAGAACGTTGCAAGCCAGTGCCTTGACGAATTGACCACTTTTTTTGGCGAAACGGGGGCGATTCAACATTTTCACTCGGATACCGATATATGTTGCGGACATGCATATTGAAATTGTTCCCATGAAGAATAAGTCTATTGCCATGGACATCTTAAGCAAACTACTGTGCTGATAATAGTTGCCGTTTTCCTTCGCAGATCGAATCTAAACAAAGGACGGTTATTCAAGTCGAGATTACTTAAACTTTGCAATGACAAATGCACTTTACATATTTGGAGTTCAATAAAACTTTTTTGACATTCAATGCAACTTGTGCTGTCACAATTAGCACACGACTAGTGGCTACAGTGAGGTACACACTAACACAGTGAACGTTCATGCAAATTGCTAATTCAACATATTTATTCATAGACCATAGCATTAGACAATTGGACACCCATTGAATGGGAATAGGATTCACAAAGCTTGTCGAGTCTGTTTAAGTTTTAGGGAATTCCTGTACAGGCTTTACGCTATGGCAAATCGCAGGGAGCATGAGCGGGCACACTCTACAGTTAAAATGTTCAGACTGCCTGCTACATCGGTGAAATGAATGCACACAGCGCACAATGTAGCACCCGGTGTGAGGTGAGCATTATTGGGTACATATTATACCTAATTTTAAACCTAAAGTCTGACAAAGAATAGTTGCAGAGAAAACGAAGCATGTGATTTCGTTACGAAAATAAGAGATTTTGACTATCAAAAGTACAGCAAGTAGTTGCAGAAGTCATGCTACAGAAATGGAAAAGGAAGTGGCGCAACCTTTTCTGTCAGACTTTAGGATGCACCCGCTCATGCGCCAGCTTGTGCGTCTGCTCATGCGCCCTCGTGTAAACGTGTAAAATGGCTTTTAAACAAAGGTTTTAAACGGCGTTTAAACGCTAAATTAGGCACTGTTTAGACGCACTTTGTGAATCACAGCCATTGACCACACAAGAAAATTATAATCATTGGAAACGCCCATTTCAAATATATTTTACCTAATATGTGAAATATGTGAAACTTAGAGTATATCTGTGACAACAACAACAAATACGAGACATGCATTCACATTCTGAATATCTGACGTTTTCTTGACTTTGCATTGTTACAAAAGTTATTTATAATAAAACTGTTTTTTAAACAGCTATGTATTAGTAGAAATTTTTGAATTGACTTTTTCTTTCTTGGCCTCGACCTCTAAGAAAATATACTTCTATTTTATTAGCACCAAAAATTTGAAACAATAAAGTGTGAGCGCACCTTACGAATATGTGAAACCAAGATTACGATTGCGTACATAATAGGACTAGAATAGATAAAATTATTATGTACTCTTGAAACGAATAGTTCACTCATGTTACTTGTTTGAAACAAACTGTGAAATTGTGACGAGGTTTTGTGAGGATTGAGTGACACCAGTGTTCATTGGGAATCACGTGACTTTGCACTTACAATTGTAGGATTACTAATTTGAAGCAGGAAAAAATGCGGATTATAGCCAATTTAATTAATTTTTTATTACCAACTGCAGTATTTTGAGGTCGTTATGTTGGTCCTTATGTTTTATTTTTGTCTGCTGTGTAATTTGTATTTCATGATATATGGGTAACGTGATTGTTTCGTAAAATTGACGGCAAAACAGTCAGTTCTAATCAATAAAGGTGAATCAACCCTTGTACTTGTGTAGAGTGTAGACACAATAGTACAGTAGTACAGAGCAGACATGATACTATATGTGATAATTACAATGGAAGTGATACTGTTGTGCTTAATCTACAAATAACTGAACTATGATTAGTGAAGCTAATCTAACATATAACACAAGTTAATTATTAAAATTGTTATTACATACTAATTATTTTGCCGGTTAACTTATAAACTGCTTAATAGTATGTATATAATACAAAAAATGAAGCTTTAGGGTCGATACGTCATACTCACAGCCGTATGCCTGTTCAGCCGGCAAGATTACGAAATAATCACGCAACTAATGATGTTTAGGCCGGATTCACACTGGCACTTGCACAAGCACAAGCACAGGCACAAGCACAAGCACAGCCGGCTCACTCTGTAGAAAACTCAGCACAAGCACAAGCACAACGCTTGTTCAAAAATTTTATCTTTTGCACAAGCACAGCCAATCAGCGTAGAGATTTTCTAGCTGTCAGTTTGGGCATAGTCATAAATGGCACAAAATTAAACGGAAAAGTGTGATTTTTCGGAGTAAACCTTCTCGAAATGAATCTTATATTTACTGAAGAATGTATTGCGTTCATTTTCTCTTTCTTTCTTTTAATTTTAGTTTTGTTTAAACTTTAAAATCAAACTGCGTTTTAGCTTTATTTTTGACCCTCTTTTCAGTTTAATTTCTTTCTTCCATAAAATAGTACGAGAAAGTTTCAAAACTTCAAAAATTTTAGCCCAAAATTTCGAAACGATAACGAAACTTCTGAATAGAAAAGACGTTACACTGGCGCGCTTTAATTTGATTGCCTGGGCTTGTGCTTGTGCAAGTTCCAGTGTGAATGCCTAGGCGTTGTGCTTGTGCTTGTGCTTATGCTTGTGCCTGTGCTTGTGCTTGTGCTTGTGCTTGTGCTTGTGCTTGTGCTTGTGCAAGTGCCAGTGTGAATCCGGCCTTAAGATCAGAATGTGGCATGATTATTTCGTAATTTTACCGGCTGAACGGACATACGACTGTAAGTATGAATCGACCCTTACGATTCCGTCACAAAAGGTCTCTACTCCACTCCTTACCGAGCTATCCAGACTGAAAATCAGGGCTCCAGCTCCAAATAACAGCACCCAGTTCATCACAATAATGACACAAATTTTTCTTCTTGTGATTTTGGAATAATAGGTCAACGGTTTGCATACGGCAATATACTGGTGAACACAAATGGTTACGTAATTGATTGCAGGAGCGTAAATTGCAATTGCTTGCAGTCCGTTCATAATTTCAACCGCGTTTCTAAGCCGCCGATCACTTTCGGGGTCGTCCCGGGGCCATTTGTGCAAAATAGCGCCGAGCAAAAAAACGCAGCACGTTAGCACATCTGCGGCTGCGTTGCTTGCGACAAAATAGTAGCGTTTCCAGCCAATCAGCTTGCGTTTCAGGCACATAATTGTTATGACCAAGAGAAAAAGATTCTCGCCCAAGCCTAAAACGCCTTCCACAACTTTCAGGTGAAAGCAGGTTTCGCTGATGGCAGCTTGTTGCTTCATTTCGGAGACCCATTTCTGGGAAACGGTCAGAAAGTAATTCCATTCTTCTGTACTGCAGTTCATGACTGAAAGAAAAGATTTTAAAACGCTAACGTGACTTGAGTTGGGCATGTTTCTTTACCGGATTAAACGGACTGGACTTACTTTAGTCCGAGGTTTAGGATTTACATATGTAGCAGACTAAACGAGCTAAGAAAGTCATTAATTGCTTAATTCAAATCCGAAGATTCCTGAACTAATTCTTAACTATCAACTATAAACAAACTTGAAGGATTTAACATGCACGCTTAATATTTGCGTTTAGTTTACGTCCATTTAGTTTGATTATAAGGCAGCCTGCTGAAAGTCAATCAAGTTTTATCCGGAGGTTTTGGAATGGCATTTGCATGCATAGCATGATTTTTAAACCGTTTAGTCGGATTTAAATTAATTCCTTTATTCCCATGATGGAATGGGCCTTAAAACTAGAGTAGGTGAAGCTTTGACGTCATGAATATAAAACTTTATATCAAATTATATTCATCATCATATTGTGACCACAGGCAAACTGTTTTATATTTTAAGCCAGAACAAAAGGCCTAATGCAATATATACACTTCCACACTATTGGATAACGCAGAAATATTTTGAAAAGCATCTTTCCGGCTTTATTGTTTTCAGAAAATTTAATTTGCTAAATTTAATTTTAGTGAAAATAAGGTGGATCATGTTTTGGAAGCCACCATACATACGTGATCATTTCGTTAATAAAGTCATCGAAATTATGACTATGAAATGATGAAAAATTGTCAAATTAGTCTGCGGTAGTTTGCGGATAGACTAGGTAGAAACCCTTTATGTCATTCCTAACTACAATGAAAAGCTTAATGAAGCTTTAGTGATTACAAGGTCTAGCCTCAGACGTCAATAAGATAATTTCGAACTACGCATGAACATAAACCGATTGAAGTATATAAAACAAACTATATAAAGTTAATACACTACAGAAATGGAAAGCTACACGGCTCAGTAGTCAGAAAATCATCTTATGCTTGAGCTACTGAGCTAGTGTAAAAAATGATGAGCAAAAAACTGGCATAATTTAGTACTGACTTACGTATAGGGTGTACTTCATACTTGTCCGTTGGTTCGTAAGCAAAAATTTTGATTATCTGTTGTGAGCAATTGAACAGCAGTTGAAAACCGGTGTCTAACCTAGACTTTAAGTCAATGTCTATAAATGCGCAAAAATGGTAGGTGCATTTAGGTTGGTAGGTTACGGACATTACGGACACGGACACAGACAACTAGACAAGTAGGAATGAACTAGACAAAAGTGTTATTTTGATGACGTTTATTTAAAGTATAATTACAGATTGTTTCTGAATGTAGACACAGGCTTAGACAAATTGAAATTAGCGGTTTAGAAATCTTATCTAATTTGCTATCACTGTTTGTTCTTATAGTTAAGAGTTTATTTTGTAATAGCACGCCGCAAAAAATGATAAAAAATTGTTTTAGTAGCTTTCGGTTTCCGGGTTGACTTTTCATTGACTGCGGGTTTCGCCTTAGATAAAATGTTTTGGGCTGACTGAGTGTTTTTTGCGGCTTCATGAGTAGGAAGTGGAATTTTTGCAGTCAGACTCAGACGTCAGGCTGATGTACAGTAGAGGCTAAAATAATGTTTCGAATGAGAATGTTTGGGTCAACAATCTTGATGATAAAATGGATTTAGTTCCTGATAGCAAGAGTACATAATGGCAAGAGTACAAAATAAGATATTATTTATCCTATTATAAATAGGACTTATTCTTATTAATCATACTATTAAGTACCTACTCTTGATAATAGGGAAGAACACTCTTCTTTATTTTAACTAATCGGCCGTTTCGTTACCCCCCTTGCAGTCAAGAAGTTAAGGGGCTATTTCGGCCGGAGCATCATTCCGGCCGATTAGCTAAATAAGAAGAGTGTCTTACTCTTCCCTGTTACGTACTTTTATTTATAGTGTCCCACTGTAATGAAGAAGAGTGAGACAGTGCGCTTGAATATAGGAAGGCTGAAATGTGTCTCACTCTTATGTTATAGAGTGAGACACTATTATGTACTCTTGATAATATGTCAATGTCTTTAGGTCACAGAGACAGGAAAAAGAACCAATTTTTGGCAGATTTTGTGAAAAAATGACGCCAAACAATTGAACAATAGGAATTAACCCTTTTATTCATAATGTTGCTTCAAAGCAACAATTAGCACTATCTCCTACTGGTGAAACATGTCGGCCTGATGTTTCACAAAATCATGTACTTCAGGGGGATACCTTAGGTATCCGAGTGGTCTGGCGTGACAGTACTGCCACAAAGTTGTCCCTGGGAAGCATGCCCAGTCTGTGGCAGCGGATCAAATCCCAGCCAAAGCCTGGACTTGTGCGTTTTTGAAAAAATTATGAAGTTAAGTGTTAAAACGATATAGGTATATTTAACATGTTACGGGAATTTATGTCAGACTCTGAACTTATTGAAAGGTTTGGATGTGACTTTTAACTTTAAAAGATCTTAGGGCAAGACTTTTGACGCAATCTCACTTTTCAAGGCAGCAATTTTCAGCAGATACTGAAAATAGAACGCTGCTTGCGTCACTGTGCAGCTATAAAATCGTGAACTATATAGGAAAACACATCACGTCATACTTTAGGCATAACAAGACAATGTTTTACTGTATTATTATTATTAGTTATTGATTAGTGATTGAAAAGTGTGCGTTGTATGCAATGTTTGGGACTGACAAAAAACGTTTATCTCCACAACTAAACGTTCTTTTAAATAAAAAATCTTAATAAAAAACTCCGCAGTTTGTTTTAGCAGTAATAGTGTCCCCTGTAAAGATTTACACGAATACAAGAATAATACACGAATACAGAAATTCATGTTTATGTTACGAATAAATTTTTATGAAATTAGAATGATTTCAAGTTTATCAATTTTGTTTCGAATAACATAGGTAATTTATAAATAGGACTAAACTTAAAATACTGTTAAAAACTGAAATACTGTTATACTGTTAAAAATGCCTAATGCAAAAATATCATTTTTACATTTCTGACACAGCAAAACTTTTGCACAAAGAAAGTAGCATAAAAAATCAACCTACTCAGTAATTAAAAAAATTAAAAAATTATAAATTGAGAAGTACATATTCAGTCATTTATCCTAGATCAAGGACCAATTAATTTAATTTAGTTTCTTTCTAATAAATAAAAATACGCCGTTACACTCTCTAACGCTGTAGCTACTTTCTCTTCTCAGACAGTGGGCAATACTGTTTTCAAGAAAAAGTTTGAAAACATGAAAAATGAACTCGCGAAAGGATGAGTCAATTTGAATATTACAGTAAGCTGTTTCTCTGAAAGACTAGAAACCTTTAGTTCATATTCTATTCACATTACTGTAGGCGACTGTACCACTGTCTTAAAAGGGCTTCAGTCGGAAGTTAATTAGCGTTTTCTGCATGCAAACATTTTCACCTGAGGACAAAAACACTTTGATGTCACAAAAAGTATGGGATAACTCAAGCACTTAAAAGGTGGACTTTTCATATTCATACACAATCTTAGTTTTATGTCACTGATAAGGGTAGGTGGCTGTTAAACAATTTTAAATTCCTTCAGGGCTTGATTTGCATTCGTAATGCCCATTCAACCGGTAAAACTGCAAAAAATCACGCCCCCTAAAGCCCGGTTCATACCTACTTGTACTCAGGAATATACGGACATTGACGAAAATAATTTTCGGTCAGGTATTGTGAAGCATTGAATAATTTCCTAATTTTGTGCATACAGGGCCCAGTTTCTCAAACCTACAATTGTTACAATTGTATTGTAACAATTATTGTATGTGGTATTCGGTTGCGCAAAGACTTACAATTGTAACATAGGGTTGTACATATCAATCGAAACTCTTGATATAAAAAACCCCAAAACATTTTTTACGCGGCGGCCTCAGCCGCCGCGTATATACTATAGTACAACAGCACAGTTTAACACGTATCTGCTGTTGCTGTGTATTGTTACACTGTGAGAATTGGTAGGTCTTAAATTTGCATTCTATGTGTGTGCGTGTGTGTTCTTAGTGCGTGCTAATCTGTGTTATCACGCTTGCTCGGATATTGTTATATACACGCGTACATATAATATACTCGTTGCACATACATAATAAAGTACAGACAGATCAAATGATCGATTACATGGCTGTCAAATGGCATGCTAGCAAATTATGCATAGTGAAAATGTGACGAAACCTGTCATAGCATTGGTTCGTAGTTTGTATATCAGCGCGTCAGAACCGTCATATGTACTTTGCGGTCTAGATGCAAACCATGGCTTGCCACACTGGACAGTGGGTATGCCATTGCGCACATCGTTGTCAGCGGTTACTTTGGCAGCTAATTCCAGCTTATGCATCATGACTTTCTAGCGTTGTGCTTTCATCGGTTAGATTTATGAACGGTGTTTGCAATAAAGTTAATAGTTTTTAACTTCAGAAAGTGAGATGTGACCACAAAAACAATAGTCAAATTACAGCTTAAAATGTTGTGTTAGTGTCAGTTTTAAAAATTTTTTTGCTGCCGCGTTTTATATTCGACGAATATCCTCGGCGTCCTAAGCATGTCGGAACGAAATCTAGGTATCGATAATTAATTTTTTGTCGGACTATAGTTTAACCTTACTCGCAAAACGTGCTTGTTACAAAGAAAAACACCAAACCAATTTTGCTAAAGAAAACCAGCTACTAATAAAAGTTATGATATAGACTGTGCCAAAGTTAAAACTTGACAACCGTTTACAGCGGCAACTATAAAACTAAATTATGTGTTGGCGTGACTCAATGCCTGCCCACCAAACTTTTTGTTCTACAAATTAACAAAGTTATCTACGCACAAAGAGACCTTCGCTGCTAATATCTGTCTTGGCTGATGGTGGCATTTTAGGTTTCGTACTTGTGAAGAGGCACGAGAGCTTAGCCTATAGAGGTATATATATATATATATATATATATATATATATATATATATATATATATATATATATATATATATATATATATATATATATATATATATATATATATATATATATATATATATATATATATATATATATATATATATATATATATATATATATATATATATATATATATATATATATATATATATATATATATATATATATATATATATATATATA
>JASANF010001528.1:0-14171 GCA_030248245.1 Trissonchulus sp. WLG1_4 | reverse complement strand
GGAATTACTACTAGACTGGAGATTCGCGGAGCGTATCTCCTATGTACATATCACGAAAAACTAATAACAGAAAACTGACAAGAAAATTTTGTGTTTGAGAGTTTGTATACTATAGCAGCTTGACGAGAAGTCGGGTTAGTGCGGGTCGGGTCGGGTCGGGTTGGAACCTATCTATGGTCGATTTGAATCGGATGAACGAAAATCCAAATAAGTTAACCGGCAGAGAGAGCACTTTAGCCATTAGTGCGTACTGCGTTCAGTTCAGCCGCATATTCGTATGCTCTTCGCCCGTATGTCAGTTTATTCTAACTGAGCGGCACTGTTTCAATCTGTCTGTGATGCCATAACCATACTGAAGTATGAAACCCTATTAAGGTTAAATAGTTACGCATATTGTTAAAAGTTGGTTAAAGCATTCAATGTTGAAAGCTATTTTTAGAATGTGTTTAGGTTTTGAGAATTAGCTTTTTTACGAGTTTGTACACCAAAAGTGCAAGGGGGACACTTTTGCCCAAGTAGGACACTTTTGCCTAGGCAAAACTGTCCAGGGGACAGGGGGGACACTTTTGCCAGTGACACCGGGCTTTCAGCCATCAAGCATATTTAATAATGACGCTGCGAATAGTGTAGAATTAATATTTAATATCAGCTTGTGGCGTGATAATTTCGAAATTCGCAACTTTGCAACGAACATATGGCAATGGCTGTAAATTTGAATCGACCCTCATACAAGTCTTCTGTGCTCAAGTGTAAAATGTACGGTAAGACCGTAATATATAACTGTATGTAAGACTGATGGTTGTGCTAAAAGTAATTGTCACATGGCTTCTATGTAACTGGCCGTGCTGCAAATCTCTGATATTTGCTGGTCCTGTGACAGCACATCTCTCAAGAGTGCACTCAGAGATTTGTTGCACTCTCTGATCACACAGTGAGCATCAACGAATTCGCCTTAGCGTGCACTCACAGATTTGTCGCACGCTGCTCAGAAATAAGAAGGAACCTTAAAAAGACAAGACAAGAATCGAACAAATGCGCCCAAATCGCCAGGATTGCCAGCCAGACGTCGTAACCACTCGACTACGGCTGCTACACAACTGCCTTGACAAAAACCCAAATAATGATGACAAGTGATGTATGTACGTACTACGTAGTATGTTCAGTCTACACCGCATCTTGCATTTAGATAGGCATGTTCATGCACAGCAAAAGATATTACTGTTCGATAATTTACTGTCATTTAAAAAACGTATCGTCGAAGGTAGCGTAGCCGAGTGGTCTATGGCACTGACTGGAAAACAAAAGTCAGATATGCGTGGGTTCGAATCCCACCGCTACCTATAGTTTTTCTTTTTTACGTGTCAAAGCCATGTGACAAGTCGGTTGTATCATGGCCAGCGCTGACACTCAGAGATTCGTATGCAACTCTGCTTGGAAAGCCCTCGTGAAAAGCACTCGTGCGCTGCGCGCACTCGTGCTTTGCACTCGGAGCTTTCCATCGCATCGTGCATACAAACCTCTGAGTGCACTTGCAGCCATGCTACAACCCTTACTTGATAAGCATTTTGTGTGAAACCATCGTGCACGCACACTCGGAGTTTCACAGAAACATGCGTATAAATCACTTACTTATAGCAGGCCAACCAGTGACATAACCTATATATACTTAAACCATTGTACTACCTATATTTAGACTCTACTACAATAAGTCTAAGGAACATAAATCAACCCACGTATGTTGGATGCTCTACGTTTCTCATCGAAGCCCAGATTGGTAAAATTGACAACTGAAAATGAACTGTCAAAAACGGGTTGTCCGTCTAAAACGCAAGACGAATTTACTGAATGATTTAGATGGATATTTTTGTTGTTTGATTTTTTCTACTGCTTAAGGTTTAGTTTTATTCCAAAAAATCTACTAAAACATAATTTTAATACTAACTTAAATAATTATTAGCCATTAATTAGCAGTTCACAAACTATTAAATTGTTGGAACACAACACATTGAGCCCTTTATTTGCAATTTTCGGATCAAACACCTTAAGTATATGTTCGAATGAGATTTTGACCAATTCAAGGTGCATTAAAGGAGAATTAATTGCTACGTATAAAGCTTACAGAAGTGATTTGTTCAGAATGTGCTACAGACACGTAAACTATCCATTAGTTAATGAAAACGGTCATGGTTTTAAGCCGTTAAAGCATTAAAAGTTGTCAACAGGCAATATTAAACACAATAAATAAATAAATAGTGTTATTTAGGGAAATAAGAAATACAGGTATATATATGATAAGAAAATAAGTTGGGGATGCCGCCTTATTTCTGAGTAAACTTTAGTATTTCGAAAAACAACAAAAGCTTGTTAGACTTCCGTATTTGCTATGTCCTTTGTAAAAATACCGCCTCATTATTTCTGAAATTGAAATACGTTATCTGAAAATAGCAATCTAAAACCGCAATGAAGCCAATGACCATAAAGAAAATACTACATTTGCTATAAAAATATTAAATTTTAACAGTGCTTTGTGAAGTACAGATTTCGTGTGGCAGTAGGACTAAAATTAAAAAAATAAAAGATCTACGATTCGTCGAAAAACAATTAGAAGATCAGTTGATTAGAATAAACTAGCCAAGTTTTAAATCTCCAGAGTGGGTTTTCATCACGTGGGTGCCTTTTACAGCCCTCTAGGCATTACAAGATTAAGACGGCACCAGATTTAAGAGTCATCTGAGTTAGAAAAAACAAGTTACGTCTGTACTGTTCCAGCTTTTGTGTCAACCAGCTGCGATAAATATATAATTTTGACGAGAAAACTTATATATCATGTAAAATTTCACAATCTTACGTGCGATGGAACAAAAATAATACATCTTTTTCTTGACAAAAAACTTAAAAATAATATCGCAGTCTTGAGGAAAAATATCAATGACGCAAAAATGAAAAACCAACCTGAGTTCGGAAAAATCTAGTTGATTACAGTAACAGGCGTAAATTAAGCTTGTTTGGACTGCTATATAATCGTGTCTATAGAAACAGGGTAACAAAACAGAGTAAGCTTAGGCTGTGCCTGTATTGACCTGAACTGAACCTAAGGAGAAATTAGGCTTAGGCTAAAGGGCTTTAGGTGAGCATAATATTATTGACTTTGAGCAGCAAAATAGGACAAAAGACACTGTGCGAATTTGTAATAAAATTACTGTACTAAACCTACGCATCTGACACAGGTTAGAGATGAAGAAAGGGTCTTGTTTGTTTGTAAGGCTAACATATTGACTGTTCGAAAAGGATCATTAAGTTTACAATCTGCATGAATTTTGCAGCACAGACTAGAAGATTTTGTGACACGGTTGACACAGAAAATTATGAAATAAGTCGATTGAAAAATTCGATCTTTGTTAAGAACTTATACTAATGGATAATTTCAAAAAGTATATTTGAAAAATTTAAAACTTTTAAATTAAACACTTAAACTTCTAAATTTACGTACAATTACCTAAGCCAAATCTAAGAAATACAAAAACTACATTATGATGCACTGTCCTGATCTCATCAACATCTACGACGGATTACGAAATGTTAGAAATAAATATTCAAACACGAATAAAGCCTGTATTCGTGTAAATAAACCGTACCTTTCAGTATCTGCTGCTCAAAACCAAACCTAAGCTTATAAAAGCCTGTCAAATCGGTTTTTGACAAATCCGACTGTTTTCGAAATAAATTACATACGTAACTCCTACAAATCGTTTCAACACATGGGATTAAAATTTTAACAAAAAGGAGTGGTAACGTAATTAAACTTGTGACAGAACATTCAGCTAACATTGTATACAAAAAATTGAAAATAAGCACTACTATATCAACCAAACACATTAAAATCTGTTAGGTTCACTAATCGGTTCAAAATTACAGCCACGTTCGACCGTTCTGGTAGATGTTACAACTGTAACAGCAGTTGCAAAATTAGTTTGACCAGAAATTGCTGAAAACAGGTTGCGTTATTTTTGTGACTACTCGCTGTGCTCTTGATGCTTGGAATTTGTTCTACCTATTCGTAAAGAAATGGCTTGATTCTTGTTGTCTCAGGGTTAAACATTTGTTGGTCAGACTTTAGTTTAGCTTGGTCAGACTTTAGCTTAGTGGCATGACTTCTGCGACTACTTGCTGCACTCTTGATAGTCAAAATCTATTCTTTTCGTAACGAAATCACATGTTTCGTTTTCGCAAGTGGTGCGACTACTTTTTGTCAGACACAGACTACAGTAGTGTCTGAAATCAAATTAATTTATGATTTTGCCAGCTGCACAGACGGACATGCGGCTGTGAGTAAATCCGGTCTCTTAGGGCCTATTCCTTTACCGGATTAAAGGGTTAATTATAATCGGACTAAACTGTTTAAAAATTATGCTGAAAAAAGCCATTCCAAAACCTCCGGATTAAACGGACTTAACAGCTAGCGCGCTGATTTTTAAGCCTGTTTAGTCCGATCAAGCTGGACTTAATTTTTCGCGCTAAACTGTTTAATCCGGCAGTTTTGGAATGGACCAAATTTATAATCGGACTAAATTTAGTCGGACTTAATTTAGTCCGGTGTCATTCCTAAACTTAAACTTACCGAATCCCGACACAGATAAATTTGGATTTCTGGTGCACTTTCGCACCAGCCAATCAGTTTTGCCTCCGCCTACAAACTTTTGTCTCTGATTGGCTGAGCAGTTGAAGTTGACCATTAACTCGCTGTTTGAATACAGCGTTTTCGCAATATAAAAAATTTACTTGCAGCGGCACATAATGCAAAAAAACTAGCTGCAAATGATGACATATTAGTTTTTTAATATCCATTATATATAAAGACTATTTAGCACGTTACCGTTCAGGCGAGCGTAGACGAGTGGTTAAAGCGTTCGCCTTCACCGCGCCTGGTTGGATTTCGAATCCGACTTACGTAAATTAAATAATTTTTTTGAAATTTTTGTTTAAAATTACATAATATCCAAAAGCTTTTTAGAAACCCTTTGTTTAAAAAATTTTAGATTTTTTACAAGAATTTGTTAAAAATTGACCAAAAAAAGCAATTTTGACGAAGACTTTTTGGAATACGTTTTTAAAGCGGATAATTGAAATACACCATAAAATAGCCCAATTATTCAGCTACAATTTGATATATAGATCGTCCAAATCGGTTAAGATAGTCATAAGGAGCAAGCGAATAATTGGGGGGTACCGGGAAGTTAAGTCCGTTTAATCCGCGTAACAGAACGCGGACTAAAACTCCATGTAAAATGCAGCGAGTGGACTAAAGGGACTTATTTAAATCCGGTTTAGGAACGGAAATTTTTTAATCGGACTAATTTTAGTCCAGCTGAGAGTTTAATCCGGTGGTAGTTTAGGAATGGGATCGGACTAAAAAGTTTAATCCGGTGGTAGTTTAGGAATGGGTTCGGACTAAAATTAAGCCGCTGACTTATTTTAAACCGTTTAGTCCGACTTGCCATTCCAAAACCTCGGACTAAAATAAGTCCAGTCCGTTTAATCCGGTAAAGGAATAGGCCCTTAGATACGCCAACTACAAAAAAACATGAATTTTTACTGCAGCAACCAAATAACCAAGACGTGACAATTAAATAGCAAATCAATTCATGTACAACAGCCAGTTATCAAGATAGGGATCCATAATACAATTCTCCTTTACATTCGGACTTATATTACAACAGTTGCCCATCGGTTGTTTGGTCTGAAGATAATACTTCGGTAACATAATTTGCACAAATTCAAAAAATACTAAATTGTAAACCATGTATTTTTTGATAGCAATTCCCAAGCAATTAATGATTTGCAAAAAACCCTGAAATTCAACTTGAAACCAGTCCCGAATTTTCAGTCTCATTTGCATATTAGTTGCTTACATGTAATCAAAACCAGTTATTCAACTACGATGCCAAGTATCACATAAACACCATATTTCTTAACGAACGATACTCTATTTTTTAAAAACTTAGTCATTTTTACCCAGCTGAATAGTACGGACTAAACTGACCGCATGCTAAAGTTTAACATGTTAAGCGTGCATGTTAAGTACTTTTAGTCTGATGATAGTAATTTAGAACTAAAATTAAGCGCTGCTGACTTGTTTTAGTTAAGTCATATATTCACTCATAAAGTAGAGTTACTCAAGTTCGGTAAAGAAATCTATAGCTCCCTAGCCAAATTTGTCGCTATTGGAAACGAGGGAAAAGAAAATCCATTTGATATACTTATAAGTCAACGAAAACGTATATAAGCTGTAAGAATTGAAATTTACGATAGACCAAAATAAACCGTAAGCTAATTATAATGTATTTAACAGTATTCAAGTTTAAGTAACCATTTAATTGCATACACAACGTTAGTTACACATCGAATAAATAACCAAGTACAATCTGCAACGTAGTCAGTGGTTAAGTTTTGAATATTCTCATAACAATGCACTTGGCCTAAATTTCGAATACATTTAAATTTGTGTAAAAAATAAAAAATCGTTAGCAAACTAAACCAATTTTTCTGCCGTCCGAAATTTTCAGCATCCTTAAGCTGTATAAATCAGCCAGTCTTCACAAACTAATGACTAACGACCAGAAATTGGTAGCACTAAAAAAGCAACTTTATCATTTTTTAACAAAATATTCGTTTAAGGTGGTAGTTGCGTTTTCGAGGTTTTTGTGATTTCTATGTAAACTTTGCGCCACCAGTACTCAAGTTATAAGTGACGCCTGAGCATAAATTTTTGGGACAGCACTGTAAAGGTCAAAATCCCCAGGCATGTCTCTCACTTTTTCGAAATTTCACCTGTGGACATTTTTAGAGGGTTTTAATTATAAGAAAATATCTTAAATTTTCGGTGCGTTTGCTTTTCAGCTATTTTCTCAGTAAATTGACTAGTTATTAAAAAAGTGGGGGACATGCCTGGGGATTTTAAACATGTCAAAAACCTTACCAACTTTTAGCCCCAACAGGTAATCGTATGATTCAGAGCTGTGGCGCAAACTTTTTGTAAAAAATTGTAACATTTTGGAAAGGACCTTTCTTTAGTCGCTTATACTGGAAACAAAATCACAGGTTAAATTTCAATACATGGCATACATTTAGGAATGATATTGTTCTACCTAATGCAAAAGACCGCTTGTGATTTGAATTTGTAAACGCTGAGCTATGGCCTTTCAAAAAAACACCTAAAAACGCAATTACCCCCTTAAATGACATATATATATAATTTGTTTGAAAATAATTAAATGGTTTTAGTCATATTAGATTTATTTGATCAAACGGAAAATGTTTCAGTCAATAATAATTATTGTTATTCATTTTCAACTTAATTTTTCATCAATAATCAGTCTTGGATTGCCACAAAAGGTGAAAAATTAAAATCTACTATTAAAAAGCATATAATATGGTTTAATTTTTTAATCCCTAGCTAATCCTGCCATTAGTCATTAGTACAACCACCATACTTTGTACGTAAAAGTCAGTATGACACCAAAGAAATTAGCATCCAGCCAATCAGAGTGCAGTATTTAGTGGGCCAATGGGATTAATCAGATTATAGCCAATGAGATTAATGGGATCAATCACAATATAGCCCATTGGATTAATCGGATTATGAATAATCTGGCAGAACCATACATGCAACGGGGGGCAAAATTTGGGGGGCCTCTGTGGCCAAATTTTTTTAGGACCTTTTCTTTATCGACTAAAAATATCTCAACTTTTGCTACATTTTCAAAAAACATTTCTACCCAAGTGCAAATTTGGGAACCTTTCTGGCCAAAACTTGGGGGGGCTTCCCCTTAATTGACCAAAAATACCGAACTTTCGCAACATTTTCAAGAAAATATTTGTACCCACTTAAATTTAGATGTTTGAGACCCTCCCCCTACACCTTTGCTGCTTTTGAAATAATATGGGTTCCCCTCATAGATCAGACGTCATATAAAAAGCGGAGACAGAACAAAATCAAGGTGCCCGATAATTCACGCAAAAGTGGGTAAAAACGGCATTTTTTCACTAAAACCAAAACATTTAAAGTATTTTTGGTCGAGCAAGGGAGGAGGGTCCTCAAAATATGGCCGGAGAGATCCCCCAAAATTTTTGACCCAATTACATGTATGGTACAGACTACATCCCCTGCGACATCAAATTATTGTTATCATCGACTTCTAAAACAGTATGACCAAAAATTGCCGACCCCGGGACAAAATAGTAAAGAGAACATGTGATTTCATTACGAAAAGAACAAACTCCAGGCACCAAGAGCTAGAGCACAGCGAGTAGTCTCCTGTTTTGTCTCAGGGTTCAGCAGTTTTTGGTCAGACTTTAGTTCAATCAACACAGTCTCCCATTAGGCCTCATTGTCCACAACCAACAGAGCCACAGCGCGCTCTAGGCCGGCCTGAGCAAATGTCAGTGACTCCTCGGGGGAGGGGCCGCGTGGTGGGGCAGTGTTGTGGGGATCCGGGGGGGCTCGGGAACAGAGCACACGCCGGGGGTAGCTGGTCACGATGCTGAAGTCCGCAGGGCAGGCCGGGTGGCTGAAGGCAACGTCGCATAGCAGCTGAAAAAGGCCACATTGGCACAATCAGGGGCCTGTTGCTCAACTTTACAAGTCTTACAATTGTAACAATTGTAAGTGCAAAATCAGGTGATTCGTAATGAATTGATATGATGAATTCGTAACGAATCACCTGATTTTGCACTTACAATTGCTACAATTGTAGGATTTGTAAAGTTGAGCAACAGGCCCCAGGTGCCCGATGCGCAAAACACTGATAAATTGTCAGTAATCAGTAATCAGTGAATCAATCAGTAAAATTCGTTGCATAAATTTACTGACAACTGATGATTATCAGTTATCTGTAAATTGTGTGCAACGCATTTTACAGATAATTCACTGATTACTGATAACTCACCAGTTATCAGTCCTATAAGAAATGCATTAGTCATCAGTAAAATGCGTTACATAAATTTACTGATAACTGATGAGTTATCAGTAATCAGTGAAATATCAGTAAAATGCGTTGCACACAATTTACAGATAACTGATAATCATCAGTTATCAGCCCTATAAGAATTGCATTAGAATTCACCAGTCAATTACTGATCAATTTCGTACAATGCTACCCTGATAAACTGACATACATGTATGAGGGGGGGGGTGGTCCCCAAAATTTGTGCAAAAATTAAAAAATGTCACTTTTTTGCGAAAATTTTACAAAATTTTGCAAATTACATGGTATTTTTAGTCGACCATGGGGGAGGGTCCCCAAAATTTGGCCGGAGAGGTCCCCCCCAAAATTTTGACCCCGTTACATGCATGCTAACTGATAACAATTTACTGATAACTGACAAACTTTTGTGCAACGAGGCCCTGAGCTTGACTAAAGCGGAACCAATAAAAAAGAACTACAAGAACCTATACCAATTTCGAAGTCTAATCTGAGGTTCAATTGACGAAAAAGAATTACACTAAATCTGAAATCTGTTCTATCAGCTAGTAAGACCAATTATTCCTGACAGGATCTTGTCGGCAATTGCAATTATTGAAGCCATAAAAGTCAGAAAAAACCCTCATTCGGTGACTGTCTCACTAATCTCATAGGCTCACAACTTTCAGAAATGCAGCAGCAAAATTAAGTGATAAAGTAATAAAATAATAAAATGTCATGCATTTTCGACCCAAATCACTTGATTTAGAACGAAAGCGGGGATTCTCAGAAGATAGCACAAGCATAGCATCGAAATGACCCAGGGGAGATTCGAACCACCCATCTCGGAA
The DNA here is from genome assembly GCA_030248245.1 of Trissonchulus sp. WLG1_4. Lineage (NCBI taxonomy): Eukaryota > Metazoa > Nematoda > Enoplea > Enoplida > Ironidae > Trissonchulus > Trissonchulus sp. WLG1_4. Next base: position 4,360 of record JASANF010001528.1, on the reverse strand, counting down.
TTTGCTGACCAGCGCTCTACCATTTGACTATTTGAGTAACTGTTCTAAGCCAATTCTGAGCTGTCACTTAAATTTTTATGTTAAGAACCTAACGAGAAAATCCTACTTCACATTAGCACTACCAATTATTAGCATACATGTAGTTGGTGGGAGATGGGGGGAAGACCCCCAAAATTAGGTCCCGGGGTAGGGAAGGGGGGTCCCGCCAGGGGAAAAAAGGGGGGTCCCGGCGAAAGTAAAACTTTAGCCAAAATTTGAAATAATCGGCATTTTTTTGTGAAATTTAAGCGAATTTTACCAAAATTTTCGCCAAAAATTGTCAAAATCGGTGTTTTTTCTGGTCAAAAAAGGTAAAAATTGCGTCATTTTTAGGAGGTAGCGTCAAAAATGAATTGACGCAGCGGGGGTCCCACCAAGAAGGGGAGGGGTTCCCAAAATTTTGGTGCTGTTACATGTATGATTATTAGCCCACTTCAAATGGAAGGGGGGGGGGGCTGGCTGGACTAACTTTGAGTGAGTGCTCGGGGAGGAATCGTCGGTCGAGTCGTTGTCCCCTGGGGAACCGCAGACTCACTCGGACCACGTCCTCTCTGCTCGCGTCCGGCTCGCAGGGCAAGCTCTGCTTCGTCTCCGCACGACGACGCTCGACTTCCTGGATTAAACGGATTAGATTGAACCTTTACGGATTAGTAGAGACTCAAAATCTGGATTAAAATAAGGTGCTAATTCTTGATCTTGTTCAGGGTAACCTTAGAAGGCAACGAACTGTGGAGTTTCCGTACTACTCAACTGTAATAATGTTATGTTTTTAAAAATATATATATATATATATAAATCTATATATATATATATATATATATTTATATATATAAATATATATGTATATATATATATATATATATATATATATATATATATATATATATATATTACACTGTCAAAATTAAAGAATAAATTTAAATTAAACTCAAAATTATTCAAGACCGACGCTTTATTCTGAAAATACAGTCATCTTGACTCAAACATAATACAAAAACACGGTCACACATTATGGCCAAGCAGTATTCTCGCAATAAAAATAATGTTTAGCAACAAAACGACAAGGACAAAAGGACAATAATTATTGTCCCTAACCTCCAGCATCATTTCCCTGTCCCGGATATTCTGTTCCCGGGTTTGTTGTTCACGCTGGGCCTTTTGCTCTGCCTCTAGTCTCTCGCGAGCCTTGGCTTTGTCCTGTTCCAGACTAGCCCGGAAGGCGGCCTCTTGTTCCTTGCGTAGCTGAGCATTCTGCGATAGCTGCTCCCTTAAACCAGCACTGCTTAATGCAGTTGCCGTCCCCCGCTATTTCAGATGGGGTGCCCTCCCCATAGCCCACATTTTTTCCGAAATGACGTTTTAGCGACTTTTTACCTGTAGCGATGTCGATTTGGTAGGATTTTTGGGTCTTTTTTGTTAAAAATGGTATCCGTGTATGTATCCATAATGCGTATAAAAACGAAACATTTAACGTATAAGAACCATTTTTTCGCTAAAAAAGTGTTTTATTGTGAATTTGGTGCGCCCCATTTTGGTCGGCGCCCCCCCCCCATAAAATTTTACCTAACAATATGCCATACCACCCCTTCTCACGAAAACAAAACTAGGTCTCATGTGTTTCTCATCTCAAACTTTCTCGCTAGCGATTACAACACATGTTTTGGGTTGGTTTGTCAAATTTCAGTGACTTGCCATTTGGACTTACATTTAAAAAATTAATTATAAAGAAAGAGACAATATTATGACGGTCTGCAGCCTGTTGCTGAGATTAATATCAATCCTACCATACTATTGTAACAAAATTGTAAATAAAAAAATCTTCCATACCAAACTCGTACAGAGTCATTTGATTTCAATTTAAATTTTTATACAGATATTAATTACACTTATTCTAAGAATTGTAAAACTAAGCAACAGCAAACCTAACCTCACTGTACATAGTATGCAAAAATTGCCACGAAAAAAATGGATCATAGAGGTCAATTAGTCATGATACCGTTGCTGTCTGGCCAAGTTGAGATAAGTCTGGTTGTCCTGAATGGCCGCACCCAGCAGTCCGATCAGTTCATGTCCGTGAACCAGGCCCTCCCGACGTTGCACGATGCTCATGCGGCCCTCCCGCAGACAGATCAGCGCCAGAAACGGATATGTCGTCTCGCGCATGGCTCGGGATACTACACACACACACACACACACAAACAAAGTAGTATAGTAGACACACACACGCACGTCGCACACACCAGGGTTTTTTTTTTCAAAATCGGATTTCATCATTCTGGCGTCATTTTTAAATTCCTGTCGTCATTTTTATTTTTCGTTCGTCAAAATTAAATTATGGCTTTACAGTACCGTTGCGCTGCAGCAATATTGCCAGTTACATTATCTTACATTTTTATGAAATTTAAGCGGTTTTTTTACCTAATTTTGGCCAAAATTTGTTCGAATCTGTGTTTTTGGGCCAGCCAAAATTTGTTCGAATCTGTGTTTTTGGGCCAAGAAAAGATGTAAATTACTAAATTGCGATTATTTGGACAGGGGGGGTCAAAATTAAGTAGACCGATGGGATGGTGGGGGGCTTGTCCCGGATTTTTCACATTTTAGGGGGTCTTGTCCGACATATTGGGGACTTGAACTCATAACGGCCTAAAAATGGGAATTTTTTCAAAATTTGTATATACATTTTTAGCTTTTTGATCATTTTTAAAGCAATCAGGGGCAAATTTTGAGTTTTCTGGCACCTTTTTTAACTATGAGGAGGGTTTGCTTGTCCCGGAATCCCAAGTCTAGGGGGAGCTTGTCCCCCAGACCCCGTTGTACGTCTATGTGCTGAAGATTTCGGTCAAATAAAGTAGAAAGAATTCGGAGAGGGCATGACCTTTAGATTTTTTGTAACAATAAAGGGAAAGGTAGGAAAGGTAAATAAGAAAGAAAAAAATTTTCTTCCTTATTTACTTCTTATCGGTATGTATCTTTTATCTACCGAATACCATTTAGCAAATTGGCTAAAACGACCAAAAAAGTTTTAGCAGACTCTCAAAAATTTTCGCCAATGCTAACGTTTTGGCCCAGCAAAAACCGCAGAATTCAACACAATAATTTGCCGATAAAAAAGCATATTGTGCGAACATCATACTATTTTTGGCCGACCGAAAACATCAGAGCTAACATTTTTGAGCTCATAATACCCAAAACATTAAGCCACAATAATGCAGGGGTCTAAAAGCGACAACCCTCAAAAACAAAAATGGAGAATTTTTCACTTTTTAGGCCAAACTTGGTCAAATGAAGACGTATCAGAAATTTTTTCGAGCCGAGAAATTAATTATATAAATGCAAATCCCGTCAGAAGCAGAACGTCACATCAGATAGTGCACTAGATAGGTATATACAGTACTGTGCAAAAAAAAGTTCCCTCTTCGTCGGCGTACGACGAGCTTCGTCGTTCGCGAAAAGTGACGAACGTTGGCCGGAAAGTGACGAAGCAAAATTTTTGTGTTTATTTATTTTTGTGTAAATGTACTCGTGTACACACGAAGAGGCTTTGATGAAAGTTAATAACGAAGACGAGGAGTAAGCCACTAAGTTGCAGGGGTCTGGGGGCGGCAGCCCCCAGAAAAAATTGGAGATTTTTTCAATTTTTAGGCCGAATTTGGTCAAATCAGCGTCAATATTTGCTCAAAACCTTTCGTCAAAGCTTCGTCATTTTTATTTTCTGAACGTCATTTTTAAGTTTCATTTCTGCAAATGACGCCATTTTTGACTAAAAAAAAAACCCTGGCACACACAAACAAAGTAGTATAGTATACACACACACAGTACACACAAACAAAGTAGTATAGTAGACACACACACACACACACACACACACACACACACACACACACACAAACAAAGTAGTACAGTAGACACACACACATACAAACAAAGTAGTATAGTAGACACACACACAGTACACACATACAAACAAAGTAGTATAGTAGACACACACACACACACGCACAAACAAGGTAGCATAGTAGTATATTATCTAGGCCAGGGCCCATGCTTTTCCTGGATTAAAGGAGTTAACCGTTTTAAAATCATGCTTAAAAATTTCAAAAAAACGCGCTACTTTTAGTGTAACTAGACTAAACGGAATGACTATACACGTTAATGCTAAACGTGAATGTCAAATCATGTCAATAGTCCGGTGATAGTGTTGACTAAAATTAAGCAGCCGACTTATTTTAACACTTGTTTGGTGCGATAAGATGCGGACCCAAGGAGGACCCGTACCGATACGTGCGTGTATCAATTATTAGCCAGCCCTCAGCCAACCAAA
>JASANF010001527.1:0-44496 GCA_030248245.1 Trissonchulus sp. WLG1_4 | reverse complement strand
TTCGGAAGTGAAAAAAATTTTGGCACTGCTGTTGTGCAGAAAGGTATGTCAATTACAATTTTGTACTTGCTAGTACACAATTTTGTAGCTTTTTTCTTGACGGACCATTGATCAAGCGTTTTGTGATCGATTATTGATAATAACCAATTTTGAATCTTCGCTACAATTGGCAGCCAAAGCTAACACCGTTAGATTTTAAATTGTGACCTAGTGTAGAGTAAAATTCATGGATATGTAGCATAGACTTTTAAGGATTAATAATTTATGTAATTGCTGCTTACCATAGTATATATTTGGCAAAGGAGCTAACCAAAATCACGCCACCAGCTAAACGTATTATCAAGAGTACATAATACTGACTCACTCTTATACAAAAACAAGAATGAGACACCCTCTTTTTATGTTTTCTTGAAATTTACTCAATATCTTGTAAGCCGACATGACGAGCGCAACTTTCGCACTATAACACAAGCGAACAGGACAGTGTAAAACCTCATAAGACTGAGATGTACTCTTGGTATTATGAACGGCATAATTCCTTCATACCTTAGCCATTTGAAAAAAAACATTCACTGACATGAATTACCTCCTAATAATCGCATATATACACAATATTTTTCAGAAACCGCAAGCATAGGTTGAAAACTTCCAGACGGCTGTCTTACTGTCACGGCAAAGCAGTTGCGCGACAACTTTGGGAAAAAGGATCATGGAAATTAATTACAATAGCACTAGAAGATTACACATCAAGAATTAAATTATCGCTAAAGGCCACTGCCACGACGCTCAACTTGCAAGTCAACGTTCATTTATTGTTACGAATCCTGACGTCCAGCCGGACAGTTATGCCAAATATCGGCCACGATTACGAATTAATACTTAAGGTAGCGCTCAGCAACAAAACTCATGTTTGGCACTCAGCTCATGCAATAAATAGCAATACCACTTTAATTGTATATCAAAGAGACATCAAAAAAACCTATTTACAATACAGTTCAGCACTTTAATGTGAATGTGTCAAATTTTATGACCATGTCGATTTTCCTATTCACACTAATTTTGTTTTTGACCTAGCTCAGCGAAACTTCAACCGATTTTGATGATCTTGGTATCAATAGAAAGATCTTTCAAAAATCTAGACGTGATTGATCTTCGATTTTTCATTTTTATTTTTGATTTTGCAAAAAATCGATTTTTCAAAAATCAGTCGTGTTTGAGCGACTACAAAAAGTGCTGCGGGCCAAAATTTGAAAATCGAAAAACTTTCACGTCTGCATTTATATTCTTTCTTTCATTGTGCAATTTTTCAACTCAATCGCAAACGGCAGCTGGGACCCAGGTCCAAAAAAAGTAGTCGATTTCGCTGCGCAAAAATGTAAGGTTTGCCCACACGTTTCACTTTTTCAAAAATTAGACCTTTCCTGGGACTGCATATTTCCGTTGAAAAAGTTACAAAAAGCCATACTCAATTTTTTAAGAAATTAAATCAAAAATTTGACATTTTCGAAGATTTATCAGCTTTGTAGGTTTTGCATTTTGGATTTGCTATTTTCACGGCTAAATAACTCAGCAAAACTTCAACGTATTCTTAAGTTTAATACATCAATTTAAAGCTAAGAAACCGCATATTTTGATGATATGAGTAATCATTTTATATGGAAACAAAAATTTTTTTGCTACGGCTACAAAATTGTCCAAAAAATTTAAAAAAATTTTTTTATCACAATATGCACATCAAATGAAAGCTATTTTTATTTTGAACAACTTTGCTTCAAGACATTATGGTCAAAAATGTCGCTGAAAAAAATTAAACGCCAAAGTCGGTTCCCCTGAGCGCCACCTTAAGTCCACATTACTTATATTACAAGATCTTGCTTGCTTAATTACTATGTTACTATGTCTAACAGTTTTTTAATCGTCAACACCTGACTTTCGTTTAAACATATTCTGAAAAATAAAAATTACTAAAATATGCTCAATCTGTGGCAAAACATTGGCAAGTAATTATCAAGCCTAAATTCATAAGTACAATGATCAGAAGTTAGTCAATACTTAATGTGCAGGTGCAGTGCAGCGATATCTATACCAGTACAATCAATTCTCAGAAAGTAATTACAATACGACAATACCACACACCTAAAATGCTTGGTAAAACACGACACAAATTGTTGCTACTTACAATATAGTGGCTAACAATTTATCATCAAATGTAAAGTATATATTAGTGAAGACATAAAACACAACACAAGTGACACACGCCCTAGATCTGAAACTGAGGTTACTCAATGATAAAGAATGCCTAGCATGAATGGCTTAATGTTGCGCGAGCAGTCATGTTTACATGCTTATAACGTACTAACCTGTGGTTCACAACTTCCCCCACGTCTCTACTTAACCAAATTTGGCCTAAAAATTAAAATTTTCTTCATTTTTTCTGCGGGTTGCCACCTCCAGGCCCCTGCAACTGTCTGTGTCGGTGTTCTTTTCTCTGAATTTCATACACATGCAGGATGCAGCAGCGTGCACTGTATGTAATCAAATTGCTAATACTTGCATTCGGACTGAATTAGCTGAATTCACGAAATATTAAATGAGCTAGACTCAACTTGAATCAATCTGAACAATTTGGTCGATTTGTAATAATAATAATAATAATAACCAAATTTTCAGATATTTTTAACAGCTTAGGTAGGCCTTTCGTATTAAGATAGGCCTTTCTTCCTGTGATATGTAATTGCTTAATACACTGTATAGTGTATCCTTTTTCGCCTATTTTTCATCTAATTGAAATAGGCGTTATTCAGTCGTGAAAAAGGCGTTAAAAAGACGCCATTTTCTCCCTGTGTATATGCTGTTATATATACGTGTAACTTTTTGCAGTAGGGATTGACAAAATGGCATATCCATTAGGATTAGGAAAAAATAAAAACTGTTGCTGAAATAGCTTTTTCACTGCAAATGTTATTCCAAAATTTTAAAAAAGCGCTAGCTTCTGGGGGCTGCCGCCCCCAGACCCCCGCGAAAATTCTACTTTCTTGGCCAAGTGTGGCTTGAAATTAGGTTTTCAATGCAAATTTTATTTCAAAATTTTAAAAAAGTGCTAGCTTCTGGGGGCTGCCGTCCCCAGGGCCCAGACCCCCGCGTTCATTCTACTTTCTTGGCCAAGTGTAGCTTGAAATTTAGTTTTCAATGCAAATTTTATTTCAAAATTTTAAAAAACAGCTAGCTGAGACCCAGACACAGACCTATATATCTGGCCCCCCCTCAGCAAAATCCTGGCTACGCTACTGTATACAGCACAAGTAAGGTTCAGTGCAAATTTCGGGCCATAGCTGGGAATTTTTTTAAAATATGGAGCTACATTGGGATATTTTAGTGCAGCAAATTTATTTTTGATGCTTATTAGCAGGTTTTCCCATAAAACTAGTCTTAGGCTTAGGCTTAGTGCTTAGGCTTAGTGCTTAGGCTCAGTGCTTAGGCTTAGGGCTTAGACTCCGAGCTCAGGCTAAGCCTGAGCCTCAGCCTAAGCACTAAGCCTTAGCCGCTAAGGCTTAGTGCTTAGGCTGAGGCTCAGGCTTAGTATGTGCGTTAGCCAAAGATTAGTCTTAGTTGCTTGCATCAAATAAAAGGGTACTTGCTTCTGTGGAATCATGAATACAGCTGAACCTTTGAACCGAAATTGGCTGTCAGCGCAAGCATGATGCTGAGCATCGGTGACGTTTTGAATTCGTATTTAAGGGGGCGCTCCGGGACAGTGGCGTACCCAGGGGGGGGGGCTTGGGGTACATCTGCCCCCCCCCTTCGCGATTTTAGCCCCCCCCCTTCGCGATTTTAGCCCCCCCCCCCTTCGCGATTTCAGCCCCCCCCCCCCCTTTTTTCACTTTTTTTCCTATGGTCTTCTTTGGTTTTATGACACCGCTGAAAAAAATTTTCCGGCACGTTCCCAATTGACTAAAATTACACTGAAATTTCAAAAATTTTCCAAAATTTTCTTTCGAGGGGATCTCGCCCCTAATTCATTACTGCTCTAATGTATATACACGACTGGTGCAGGTTCGGCGGGGGGGGGGGGGGAAATTCAAACGCATATATATTTTTTCAATGTGAAAACACGTTTTCATAGGTTTTCGGACGCGCTGAGTTCATTTTTAGCACTTTCCAAGCAAAAAAACGTAGATTTACTGCTTTTCGAAAAAATTCAAAATTTGTCGAAAATCATCATTTTTTGACATTCAGGGGCTAATATTTTCGAAAATTTTCACCGATACAGTCGTAATATCAGTCTGACTTATATCTGCTATGGTGTATTAATAATGAGTAATGCTGACAACTACTATTAGTATTTAGTTATATATGTATTTTGTGTGGCTTTTAATTAAAAACCGTGTGGTGGGTGGAGTGGAGGACGAACGTCTAAGGACAGCCCTTGTCACCCATGGTTTTTCTTCAATTTTTTCCTGTATACAACGTATTTTTCAGGTTTGCTAGTCCCCCATGAGCCGATTTTTCGTGCTTTGTTTATCTGAATAGGTTAAGTTTTAAATATTTGACATAATTTGACTCTGAACAGACCGCTGCTACAACTATGATTTCACGACAAGTGTTGCTAAGAATTGGTATTTCTATGCAATTATTATTTCAAAATTCTAAAAATACTCCAGCTTCTGGGGGGGGGCTGCCAAACCCAGGCCCCTGCAACCACTCTTTTTTTACGACCAGTGCTGCTCAGAATTGCTTTTTCAATGCAAATTTTATTTCAAAATTGTAAAAAAGCTTCAGCTTCTGGGGGCTGCCGCCCCCAGACCCCTGCAACCACTATGATTTCACAACAAGTGTTGCTTAGAAATGCTTTTTCAATGCAAATTTTATTTCAAAATTCTAAAAAGCTTCAGCTTCTGGGGGCTGCCGCCCCCAGACCCCTGCAACCACTATGATTTCACAACAAGTGTTGCTTAGAAATGCTTTTTCAATGCAAATTTTATTTCAAAATTTTGAAAAAGCCCCAGCTTCTGGGGGCTACCGCCCCCAGACCCCTGCAACCACTATGATTTCACGACAACTGTTGCTTAGAAATGGTTTTTCAATGCAAATTTTATTTCAAAATTATAAAAAAGCTCCAGCTTCTGGGGGCTGCCGCCCCCAGACCCCTGCAACCACTATGATTGCACGACATGTTGCGTATATAAAACTTTTTTGCAATATCAATGAAATCAGTAAAAAAATTTTAAAAAGCTGAACTTTCTGCAGACTGCCGCGGACTGCGTGTGCGTTTTCACCCCCCCCCCCCCCCCCGCCCGGTAGTCGAACATCAGTTAAGCCCCCCCCTTCGCGAAATCCTGGGTACGCTACTATTTTTGACTGTTCAGTTTCTACAGTATTTAGTCTATTTTACAGCTGGAAAAATGAAGATTTTTTTCAAATGAGCAGAATATGTTGCAAACAAAAGTAAATTAAATATATTATCATGTTTTACTTTACGATGATCAAATTTCGGATCAAGTGCAGTTGGGGGGGGAAAAATAGTGGACCTATTTTTTGGAGTAGAGCACCTTGAGGGAAGCAATTTTTGTAATAGAACCCCTATCCACAAATTTGGATTTTCTGAGCTATGACCCCTTGAAAATTGCATTTTCAGTGTTTTTGGAAGTGAACGTAGGCCAAAGTTCGAAGCCAAAAATGGATGTAATCTTTGTTTTTGGATAGCTTTGAGTGCGTTATGATGTTTTAAGGCATCGTCTAGGCTTAGTTGGCAGGATTCTCTAGGCTAAGCTGGCAGGATTTTTTATGAAAATTTCGATTTTTTATTGCCTAAGCATGAGCCTAAGCCTAAGCCTGAACCTAAGCCTAAGCCTGATACTAAGCCTAAGCCTAAGCCCCATACTAAGCCTAAGCCCTAAGCCTAAGCCTAAGCCCAAGCCTAAATTAAGGCCAAGTTTGGATTTTGTCAAAAATTGGACGTTTCTGGCGAATTTAGCCAATTTTTCGGTAGAAACCGGGTCAAAGAGCCTTTGTTTTGATTCTAAAAAATTGTAACCAATAATCTGACACCATTTTGACACGATTAGAACCGAAAAAACAAGAGCTTCGGAAAAAAATGGCGAAAACGTCCCTCACTGAGGGTTCAAATTTCGGGGGGTCGTATCTCAGAAAATACAAAAAATGAAATAGGGGTTCTTGAAGCAAAAATGCTTCCCCCAAGGTGCTCTACTCAAAAAAATATGTCCACTATTTCCCCCCCCCCAACTGCATTTAACCCCAAATTTCAGATTGATATTACAACTGTATTGCGTATTGGTGATAATTTTCAACAATTAGCCAATATAACAAAAAATTATAACTTTCGACAAATTTTTAATTTTTTAGAAAAACTAAAAATGAACGTTTTTTTCGCTTCTTTTTCGCTAAAAATGAACTCAGACCACAAAAAAACCTATAAAATGATGTTTTTCGGCAACGAAAAGTCCAGCTGGAATTTTCCCCCCTATTCTTCAGGCCGTATTCTCAAAATTACCTGCTGGTAAAGTTAGGCCGTGTTTACATTGAGCTTTTTTTCAGCTGCTCGAGCAGCTGACAAAAAGTTGCAGCTTTTTTTCGCCATTTCCGGCTTTTTTTCAGCTGCTCGAGCAGCTGCAAAAAAGCCGGAAACGGCAAAAAAAAGCTGGAGCAGCTGAAAAAAAGCTGGAACTGCAGCGTTGTCATGACAACGGACCAGCTAGTCCATAGTGACCGCCATACTTACCGCATTTTTCCAGCTGCTCCAGCTTTTTTCCAGCTGCTCCAGCTTTTTTCCAGCTACTCGAGCAGCTGAAAAAAAGCTGCAGCTTTTTTCAGCTGCACGAGCAGCTAAAAAAAGCTCAATGTAAACACGGCCTTAGGCTAACTTTACCCACAGGTAAGGTGAAGGTAAAGTTAATTCTGTGGGTAAAGGTAAAATTAAAATTGAGAACAAGGTTAACGTTGACAGTTGAGGTTAAAAATTTGCACAATACATTAAGGGGGCGCTCCGGGAATCAAGGATTTGGTCCGTATTTTTTAAAAACAGCCAAAATGACCTATCATTCTTGAAGAAAAGTTGCCCAAAATACTATTTCTGATGTTTTGACGCGCATATCTCCATAGCACAAAATTTGGAAAAAATTGGACAATTTACTGATTTTATTCGACTTTTACACAAATTCAGCAAGTAAGCCAGTGCATCAACGCTTTTCGAAGTTTTCCAAACAGACGATACGTAAGTTTTATTAGTGGTAATGAAAAATTAAAACAATTTTATTGCGTTCTGTGCAAAAAAATCGCACAAGAAACCATTTTCAGAAGCAGCAGACTCAAATATAGGCTGTGTGAATACAAAACCAATTTTTCGGCATTCGATTATAAAATGCTGATAAGATATTTTTCTACAAAATTTTGCACAATTATAGTCTTAGGCTCTGCGCAGTTGAACAATTTTTTAGTTTTTTAAAATAAAGCTTAGAAATTTTTTTATATGAATTTTATTGCTCAGATTTCGACTTCGAAAACACATAATGACAATTTTTATCCAAATCCGACATAAATGTTAAAAACCAAAATATTGTTCAACTAGAAACGCACATTAGCTACATTTTGGTATATAAAGTGTGACTATACGCAAAGTATAAGTATAGTTATCGTTTGCCGAATATTCACTCACGTTTGGTGCTCAGGGAGTCACGTGACATGATCACGTGATTTGAAATTTTGCCTCCAGTGTTCTTTTGTGCCATACTACATATATGTATAGTAAAGTTTGACATTTGCCGACTTTTTTGCCAATTTTCGATGTAACCCCCGATTCCCGGAGCGCCCCCTTAACTTTAGCTGCGAAACAAGATAAAGCACTTTTCAGGACCGAATATTAAGGGTAACCTTAGCTATCACATTGGCTTTAAGCATTGTTTGAGAATACGACTTTACCTTCACTTTACCAGTGGGTAAAGTAAGCCTAACTTTACCTGCTGGTAATTTTGAGAATACGGCCCTAGTTGCACCCTTTTTGAGTATGTACAGTATATAGGTGGGAAGTGCATCCCAAACCCAAACTGACTTACCAAAATAATTTTTGTGCAGTTCTGAGGCCCATATACATATAGCATTTTTTATGAAATATCAAAATTTTGCATGTTGAAAAATTTTGCATCAAGTGCTTTTGGGGGGGATAGTGGACCTATTATTTGGAGTAGAGCACCCTAGGGAAGCATTTTTTGTAATAGAACCCCTATCCACAAATTTGGATTTTCTAAGATATGACCTCTAAAAATCGCATTTTCAGTGTTTTTGGAAGTGACCGTAGCGCCAAAGTTCGAAGCCAAAAACGGCTATAATCTTTGTTTTTTGGATAGTTTTGAGTACGTTATGATGTTTTGAGGCATCGTCTAGGCTTAGCTGGCATGATTCTCTAGACTAAGCTGGCAGGAATTTTCCCCCTGTATCCCCCAAACCGACGGGGGGGTCAAAATTGAACGCCCTTTCGAATAGGCTAGGTTAGACGTTTGTTGGATGTAAGCTTTACAGCTGAACCTTTGAACCGAAATTGGCTGTCAGCGCAAGCATGATGCTGAGCATCGGTGACGTTTTGAATTCGTATTATTATAAAAATGCCCTTCACAGAAGGGCAGCAATGTTAGTAGAATAGGAAATTCGGCTGATCTACAGCGGAAAAATGCTAATATGCTTGTTAAACACCCGGGACAAGTTTTGCAGCAGAATAGGAAAACGGAGCTTTTTAAATTAAGCGGACAAGAGTTGCGTCAGAATAGGAAAACGAGCTTGTTAAATGAAAAAGACAAGACTTGCGTCAGAACAGCAACTGCCCTGCGACACGTCAGTGGCCAGTGCTTTCTGCACCTTATTCGCGCGAATAATTAGGAAAAGCATTCTTGGCACTTACAACCACGTATTCAGGGGCCGTATTCTTAGAATTACCTGCAGGTAAAGTTAGGCTAACTTTACCCACAGGTAAAGTGAAGGCAGTCGTATTCTCAAAAATGACTAAAGCCAATGTGATAGCTAAGGTTACCCTTAATATTCGGTCCAGAAAAGTGCTTTATCTTGTTTCGCAGCTAAAGTTAATGTATTGTGCAAATTTTAACATTAATCGTCGACGTTAACCTTGCTTTCAATTTTAACTTTACCTTTACCCACAGAGTTAATTTTACCTTCACCTTACCTGTGGGTAAAGTTAGCCTAACTTTACCTGCAGGTAATTTTGAGAATACGGCCCCAGATCTCAGGACTTTTGCTGTAAACTAAATATAGATATATACTTAATTTAAATTTCTCCATTTATAAATACATATCTATTTTTGTAGACATAATTCCCAAAAGTTACTAAGGCATATTTCAAAATAAAATTTCGCTATTGCACACTAACTAATAATATTCAACACTAATCATCAGGGTTTTTTTTGTGCAAAACTTTTTAGAATTTTGCACACAAAAATTAAAATTTTGCACAATAATGCACAGTTTCCGAGGGGCCTGGGATATGCTGAAAATGCATTGTTTTTAAAAGGTAGCGCTCAGCAACAAAACGCATGTTCGGCGCACAGCTCATGCAATAAATAGCAATACCACTTTAATTGTACATCAAATAGACATCAAAAAGCCTATTTACAATACAATTCAGGACGTCAATGTGAATGTGTCAAATTTTATGACCATGTAAGGCGACTCGTTGCCGCACCTACGAATGGCCCAAGCGGGAACGGCAGGTCCCAGCTTTAGGGGAGAGTCATCCCTCGCCCTTAGACTTAACCAAACCGCCAGTGGGGCTTCCAGGTATGATGAGCGGGGTCTTCCGTGCGGGCCGGGGTTGCCGGACACCGACGGGAAATGGGGCTTACCTAACTACTGGGCAAGGCGCAGTAGGCGCAGATCACAAATTAGGCACGGCCCGCTAAGCCTGAATGGGCTTCTCTGAGCGGGGCTGTTGTCGGTGGTGGGGCTGGGTACGGCGTATACGGAACGCAGGGGTGGCAGGGCTGCCTAAGCCGATACTGCCCGGGGACTAGGTAGAGACTGAACCGGCAGGGCCACTAGGACTAAACCGCCTACAAAGAACGCGAACGAAGATGAATAAAAACAGGTTATTTAATAGAAATGCAAACAGGCCAGTTTGGCTGAAATACGGGTTAGAAATAATACAGGACCAGAGTGAATATAAGGCCACCGCACAGGCAGAAAACTACACACCGCACTGCCTAGTTTAACAATACAGGCTACCCAACATTCGGTGTGACCAAACGTACACACACACAAGAGATGCCGAGTACGTGTATAATGTAAAAATAGATTAAGCGTAAGTTCATATTGTTAAAAGTATGAAAGGTAAGTGGAGTGTGAATAAGGGAGTAAGGGAGGGTCTCCCAAGTGAAGCCTTACAGATCTTTCCCTCCTCACTTAATTGTGCTCCTGCACAATTAGGCAAGAAGCGAGAAAACCGTAAGCCGACACAGTGTTGGGAGTAGGAGTAGGGTGAATTTTCAGAGGATTTAGATAGAATTTTTACCCCGGGAGGGCTCTTTCCCTCCTCACTTATGAATTTGTTCACGCAATTTATACCCAAAAATAATACCAATACATAATATATTACTACAAAATACATACACAATACACACACAGTCACTAGACAAATCACTGATGAGTTCTCGCTGAGGTGGGTTAGTTGATTCCTGATAAGTAAAGTTAGTTGGACGAATTTGGCGAATGTACAAGGCAATGATTAGTGTACAAGATCACGAGTATGACAAGAAAGTTCAAAATAAGGCAAGTACAGCTCTAGTAAACGGCACAAGGCAAGGTACAGTTAGTATACAGTCTGTACAAGGCTCACAGTTACAGAGTTCACACAGTCCATACAGTCCATAGTTCGTAATCCTCGGGCATTCCGTAGTGCGTAAGGGGATAGGGGTGTCGCCATAAGCGCCGCAACAAAAGGCAGGGGGGGTTGACCATTCACCGTTTTAGCAATATCACGCACAGTTAGCGGTTCCAAAAAATTGAGCAATACGCATAGTTCACAGTTCGTACATTGAGCATTAGCGCCGAGGTAGATGTAGCCAATATAGGGCGCGGCAGCAGAGGTAGAAAGCTGCAGTTTGAGCACTGAGGATTGAGCATTATCGCCGGTCCAACATTGAGTGGCCTCCATTTGGGCCTGACACGTCTGGCATGCGTCTAATGGTGCCTCATTGGCTCCCACTGGCGCCGCCATCGATGCACTGCACCATAGGCTGTTGTGGCATGGGCGTAGGCACAAGTTATACATACAGTATACATACTACCAAAAATCACAAATACATCACAAATTACACTAGCATACTAACACAAGTAATTACAACAAAACAAATAGGCACACATAAATGGCAGTTCCACTACTCACAAGGCAAAGCTAAATAAATTACCACAAGTTACCACAATACCAACACAAAAATAAAGCACATATTAAAGCATACATACAAAGTATCAATACCAAAAATACCAGTATTACGAGTAAGAGCACGAGATAAATGACATAGTATTAAGGCAAACATTACATACACAGCCGACAGTGGAAAATGAGAAATGAAAAATATTTTTGGGTTTTATAAATATAATGTGTTTTTGTGTTTTAGATTATATGCCTTTTTTTGAAGAAAAATGAAAGAAATATGAAAAATGAAGAGATTGCAGAAATGACAAGACTAACAAAAATACCCGAACATTATGCATTATATTATGACAGTTACAAAAATAAAATTTTATTTACATGTTGATTTACATTGTCTCTTTGGCGTAGTTTTTTGGCCTAATTAGCGTCTTTTCGCGTAGTGGGTAACAGTTCGCTGGCTACGGCCTAACAACTGAGCGGCCTGCGTTCGCGCACGAGTCGAACGAGTAAGGCGGGCGGAGCGAGCGGCGTGCGCAGAGCGAGTGACAATCGCGTGGGTCACCTCGCGCTGCTGCTCCACGGGCATGTCACTGTAGGGCACGTATGCGGGTCCCATGTTGACGATAGGGCCGGTGACCCTTTGCAGTCGCGGGTCATTCGCCTCGGGGCGTTCCAGGCGTGGGACCTCGATGTGGAAGGGCGTCGTTTGTTGAACAGATGCCGCTACGCCTTCCGGTCGTACGGTGGGTGTATCCATCCGAGGCGGCCACTGTTCGTGCTCCTCAACTTACACATCGGACAATTGTTCGATAACCAGCTGAGGTAGTAGAGCAGATTCTACCTCCATTCGCTCTTCTTCTTGTTGTTCTTGTTGTTCTTGTTGTTGGGACGCCTCTTCTGATGGTGTAGGGTCCTGTCCCGCCGGGCGTCGATCTTCTTGCGTATCAGTGGGCTCCCGTGGTGTCGGGTCCCGGGTTGGGCTTTGTCGACGACTCCCTCGTCCGACACTATGATGGTCATGTCGGTCAGGTTCCGGTGGAGGCGTACGTCGCGAGCGTCCGCGTCCCCTGGACCTATTGCTCCGAGCTCGGGGTGGCTCATGCTTTCGCCTGGCTCGGTGCTCATAGGATCAATGAGGAGTCGGGCTGACTCGTCGGTGATGTTCCTGCGGGTCTCTGTGGTCCCGCTGTGGTTCACGTCTGAATTCTACTTCTCCAGATTCAGCCACTCAAGGTAGAGATTTGGCGTAGTACCTCTCGTAGAATTGACTAGTAGAGGTAGGTTCTTGAGGTCCACGGAAGAAAACTACCTCTTTTTCTTCTTGGGTTCGGCGTTCCCGGTTTTCTTCTTCTTGCATTCGGCGTCTCTTGTCTTCCTCCTTTCTGCGTCGTCTTCGCTATCGAGAGTCGTCACGTTCCCGATGTTGATGGCCGTCCGGTCGTCTTTGAGAATGGTGCAAGAAATTGTTTGACAGTAATCGGCGTCGAGCTCGGCGCCTGAGCTTTATCCTTTCCTGTCTCTCCAGCTTGTGCTAGTTTCATGTAGACGGTTTGATCGCTTCACCAATCGTCGCAACAACTGGTCCCGTGATTCTTTTTGAGTGCTGGTGCTAGGCTGGTTCGGATTAGGCAGAGATTCTTGGTGCCTCGTGACACCGTTCATCTCCGCCACCTCCTCATCCATGCCTGCAGCAAGTCGGTCCCCTGTAGCTTCTGAGTCCGTGGTTTCGTCACCTGATGACAGCTCGATTTCCCACGAATTTTGGGATCCTGTCTTCTCCGTTGCCTGAGTCTTCCCGCTGTGGTGTACCTTTGGCAGCTGCTCTATCCTCTGCCTCTTGGCCGAGGTGGGCAGCGCCCGCTTCCGCGATCCCACCAGCGTTGGTTCCGGTCACAGCAGCATTTCTTAGGTTTGGCTCCGACCTCGCCTGCGATATCCTCGACGTTGATGGTCGGTTCAGGAGGGGGTCCATTGTGCTCATTTCCGGTGAAGGAGGAGCATCCACAGTAGGCGGGGCTTGGAAGTTGATAATGCCCTCAACTTCCTTCGGTTTTAGGGCCCTGGCTGGTGCGGGTTTCTTCCGCATCTGCGTCCTTGTTCGAGTTGAACAAGTATTCAGTTGAGCAGTCAGTGAGCAATCAGTTCAAATGGAATGATCAGTAGCAGAGCAAAATGGCCAGTATTGCAATCAGCAGATAGCAGTAATAGTAAGTAATAACGTTCTGCTCCTCGAACGTTCTCTGCATATCTGCAAAACAAAGTACAGTTCACGATACATACTAAGCATAGGCAACGATCCCCTCTACTACCAAAAATAACTTGAAAATTTTGCTCCCTCTTTTTTTTGCTCAAATAAACACGGTTGGCTCAAAGCTTGCAAGGACCATTAGGCGAACAAGCTAACTGATGAGCTGAAGACCCCAAAGTTTGGACGAATAAATTTGTATTTTCCTTTAGGCTGAAATTTGTATGGACCACTGTTAAGTTGCTGGTGTTGAACCCAAGTTCGAAGAGTCGTAATCGGGTAGGCTGGGGAGAAAAATTGCGGTGATCGGATAAAAATCTAGTTTTCTAACGCAGATGGTGATCTTAACTGCAGGCGGGTTGAAGGTCTAGCACAGTAGTAGTTGAAACCTTAGGACAGGAGAATTTTGCGGTAGTTGTACATAGTGGACTCCGTGGAATTTTGCACACGGGAAATTTGATTCCTCGGACCAGCACACAGGAAGCAGATGAGTTGTTTATTGACACAATTTCTATATACATACAATATATACAAGGCAAAGCATAGCAAAGCACAGCAAAATACACAGCAATGATGTTGAGATAGGGGTTCAACCGAGTCCAGTATTTTGAACGATGCCTCATGGCCTCGCATATACCTCACAAGGTAACCCCTAATTTACCTCGGGCTGGCTGAAGTTACTCGGAGTCCGAGGATTCCAAGTTCGGGTCCACACCACTGCGGGTGGGCTGATTCGTCTGTTGTTCTGTGCTGGCTCCGTCTTCTTTCTCGTCTTCCGTATTTGGTTGGTCCATTTCTTCTTCAAAGGTCGGTGGTGGTCGTAGTTTCTTTAGTCGGTTCACGTGGATCGGTTTGAAGATTTCGTCTGTGTAGAGGGACTGGATACGCACATTGTGCGGGCTAAGTTTCTCCACTACCCGGTAGGGTCCTTGGTACTTCTGTCTCAGCTTCGGACTTTGACCGGGCTGGATTGGGTGTTTGGAGACGTCCTTCATGACCAGATCTCCGACCTTAATTTCCTCCGGCTTGACCTTTTTGTCGTACTGGATCTTAATTCTGGTCAAAGCTTCTTCCAACGCTTTCTTCCCGATTTCCCAGCTTTTTCGGACTCGTTGGACAGTTTCGTGCTTATAGCACTCTATACCCTCTGTTGTTTCTTGGAACTTTTTCTCCATTAGCGCAACGTCATCGGGCAGGTTTGGGTCTCGTCCGTGTAGCATGAAGAATGGGGTGTCCTGGATCGAGGCGTGTACAGACACTCGGTAGGTGAACAATGCCCACGGTAACTTCTCGTTTCAAGTTTGTATGTTTCTCGTTGACATAGGCCAGTCCACCATGGTTTTCGCAAGCGGGTCTTTGAGCAGTTCTTGGTGCCATTCTTCGTCCGGAACGTTTAGAATGGTCAGGAGTCGTTCCGGCGGGTACATTTGGTCCGTCACGTCCATTTCCTCTTTGTCCTCTTCTGGCACGAAGAAAATTTCGTCCTTGGGTCGAGTTGCCGGTGGTTTCTCCGTAGTTGTTGGGTCCGTATGAAACTCGTCTCCCTCAGATTCTGTGACTCCTGTCCCAGTGTCTGAGTTCTCGACGGTCTCATACCGGTTTGGGCTGACCCGTCTCGGTGGTTTTTGGTTCCCGTTCTCCCGGTTCTTGTTTTTCGGTGTTCCCAGGGGTGCCAGCGTGGGTTTCCCGATTAGAGGGTTCCGCGAAAGGGCATCGGCTACATTGTTCTCCCGTGCCTTCCGGTAGGCTATTTCGTAATCGAATTCCTGCATGGCTAGGGACCACTTTGCTAGACGACTCTTGGCTAGGGCTTTGTTGTTGGCCCGAAACAGGAAGGTCAGGGCTTCATGGTCCGTCACTATGGTGAACTTCCGATGGGTGAGGTAGTGTCGGAAGTGACGGCAAGCCCAGACAGCTGCGAGTCCCTCGAGTTCGGAGATAGAGTATTTCTTCTCCCCGCTGGTCAATGTTCGGCTGATGTAGGCAATTGGGTGGACCTTGCCCGTTTCGCCCGCTTGTTCCAAGACTGCTCAGAGTCCTTCGATGCTAGCGTCGGTACACAGCACAAACGGTTTTGTCCAGTCAGGATAGGCTAGGACTGGGGTGGTGACCATGGCCTTCTTCAGTCGTTCGAAGGCTAGCTCCGTCTCATCCGTCCAATCGTGTTGTTCCCCCTTAGTCAGTAATTTGTTTAAGGGCGCAGCAATTTTTCCGAAGTCTTTCACAAAGCGGCGGTAATAGCCGGCTAACCCTAGGAATCCCCGTAGCTGTTTTTGGTTCTTGGGTCGTGGGAAGTTCTGGACAGCTTCCACTTTTTTTGGGTCCGTAGCCATCCCTTCGGGTGTGATGATATGTCCCTGGTATTCCACCCGTGTCCGAGCAAACATACACTTTTTAGCGTTCAGAAACAAATTCTGCTGGCGTAAGGTCTCAAAGACTATTCGCAGCATTTGCAGGTGGTGTTGCTCGTTCGGTGATGGGATCAGAATATCGTCAATGTAGACGGGCATGTCCGTCAGGATTCGATCCATGATCCGCTGAAACGTGGGTGGGGCATTGGTGAGTCCGAAGGGCATCACGTTCATATGGAACAGGCCCATATGAGTGATGAAGGCAGTCTTCTCTTTGTGCTCTGGTAGCATTTCGATCTGCCAGTAGCCACTGCTCTGATCCAGGGTTGGGAAGAGTTTCCCTTTGCTGAACATGTCCAGGATCTCATCAATTTTTGGCAGGGGGTAACGGTCCTTTCTGGTGATGTTGTTCAGCTTACGGTAGTACACGACCAAACGGGTGGTCTTGTCCTTCTTGGCCACTAGGATCACCGGTGAAGCCCATTGTGAGTCCGATGGTTCGCAGATCCCCGCTTAGAGCATGGAATGAATGTGTTTTTTGATCTCCGCTCGTTCCCAAGGGCTCACTCGGTAGGCCTTAGCAGTTACCGGTCCTTGTTCCCCCGTATCGATGGCGTGGGAGCCTGCTTTGCAGCGGAGGCCGGCCTGCGGTTTGTCAAAGTGGATGGACCAGTGGAATTTGGCTAGGAAGTCCATACCAATCAACAAGTCATAAGGACTGTGCGGTGAGACGTTGAAGGCGTGCGTCCAAGTGCGTCCGGCAAACTGGAGCGGCAGATCCACTGATCCTTCGAAAATCACCATTTCTCCGTTGGCTACTTTGGCCGTGGGTGTCGTCGGCAGATTCAGTTTTAAGTCCGGGTGCTTGTCCTTCAGCACGTTGAAAAACTTCTGCGAACAAATGGACATTGTGGCTCCCGTGTCCACCAGGCCGAACAGTGAACAGCCCTTAACGTGCACGTTGACCAGCGGCACTGATGAAGGGATTACCTTCGATTTTCCCCCATGTAGAAGTTCCCATTATTAACGAACTGACAGATGTAGTTCGCAGAGACTGGCGTCACGGGGAAGGCATTTGGCGGCAGATTGCTAGGTGGTTGATCCGCCTTCTTGTCCTCTGTTTCCGTCTGGTTTCCCTTCGAGACTCCCAGGCGAGGGTTGAACAGGGCGTCCTCTTCTGTGTCGCCATCTTGGCCCGAGGATTCCGACAGTTCTGGAACTCGCTGGGGCTTTCGTCGAGGCCTTTTCTTCTCATTGGTGGAATCGGCTGCGGAAGTTTGACTCTCCTCTGTGGGTGGTTGGATCCGGATCTTGATCCGCTGACGTAGGGGTTCTTCCTTCTTGTTCCCCTCCTCACTTTTGTTGTTATCCACCGTGCTGGTCTCAGGCTTCTTTTGGGTTTCATCCACCCAGGTAGGCATGAGGTTGGCTTCCACACCCACGTGATGCACGTTGGGACCCTGGTGTTGAAATCGGACATATTTGCCGTTTCCTTTTTCAAAGGCCAGGACTTCCGCTTCGCAGGTTTATTTGAGGGAGTCCCCCCTATATATTGCATCCGAGTAGCATACTCGGAGTAGACGGCTTCTAACTCCGGTGCTGGCACGTCGGCGACATAGATCTGGTTACCCCAGGTCAATGCGTTGACGCGGATTAGCTCCGTTGTCGAACCCATGTGGCTATACTTGGCCAAAAATTCCGCGTGCTGGGCCATCTTTTCCAGTCGCTCCAGATCCTTTTGGTGCTGTACTGAGGCAGCTTGTGGGGGGTTGGGTTCCGACTAGTATTTAGAAGGTTCCGGTCCCCGTCGGTTTCGAAAGGCCTGATTGACACTCCGGCTTCGTCCTCGTCCTCGTCGGGCTCCCTGGGGGGTCCGTACTGGTTGGTTCCAATTTCAATCCCACCGTGGTTCCCAATTATTGTGGTTGTCCGGATTCCAGTTTTCTTCCTTGTAGATTCGTTCCTGGTGGTAGGCCCCGTTGTTTTCCCAGTGTGGCTGAAACTGGTACTGTTGGTCGGTGACACCACCTCCGGGGGGTTGTTGGAAATAGTCCTCCGACTGGTTGGGGCTAGAGGAGTATTCCTGGATCAGTACCATTTGTGGGTGATCGGGGTTGTGGTCGTCCTCCGGGTAAAAGTCCTCGTCGAAGTCACCAACCATCATATGTAGGCCACGTTGTTACGGCGATTCCCTGGTTGCTGAGGATAAAAATTTCCTCCTGGCGTGTTTCTCCACGGTTTAGCCCCTGGCATCGTTGACTGGTTGGGCGGGGGTTCACGCTGTTGGGGTCCTCGGGGGGGGGGGTTTGGAAGTTTCCCTGATTCTGTTGATAGGTGGGTGGGACAATTTGGCTGGAACGGTGTAGTGGGGGAGGTCCCTCTGCCTCGACCATTGCTCGCTCCGAACTGTCCTCCGAGTGGGGAATAAGTCCCACGGTTCATGCCGCCTCCCCGGCTCTGAAAGGCTCCTCGCCCTCTGGTCGCGGTGGTAGATTGTGGGGGTGTGGCACAGTGTCGGGCTAAATGTCCCTTTCCTCCGCAGCGGTAGCACTTCGCCTTAGGATTTACCAGATTGGGCTGAAAGGTCGACGGTTGATACCGAGGACTAAGGCTGGCTCTGATAGGGTTGACCTTGAGGCTCCGGTTCCGATGCGGTTGGTGGAAACTGTTGCTGTTGGTTTTGCATCATAGCGTGGACATGCATCTCACGTGCATGCAACAGCTCTTCTCGGCAGGAATTGATGAGGGTTCGCATTTCCTCCGCATCCTGTTTCAGCTGATCAGCCACTGTAGTGTTAGGCTGTTGAGGGGTGGTTGTCGAGGCCGGAGTCGGCTTGGCCGTTTCATCCAGGATGGTTTGTAGGATCTGTTGTTGTTCGTCGTCTACCGTCGCTTCTTCTTTGGATCTTCGCAGTACTCCGGCTATGTGAGATAGCAGGGTCGTCGGGGGCTTGGCTAGAATTTCCTGTTCCGCTTCCATTTTGGACAAGCTCTCCACCAGGGGCCTGTTGCTCAACTTTACAAGTCTTACAATTGTAACAATTGTAAGTGCAAAATCGAGTGATTCGTTACGAATTCATTATATAAATTCATTACGAATCACCAGATTTTTCACTTACAATTGTTACAATTGTAAGACTTGTAAAGTTGAGCAACAGGCCCCAGGCGTCGCAGGGATTCCCGGTTTTTGGGCCAGCTTTCCACCTGGGGTAGAAAAGGCAGGGCGACCGCACGTAGACTGTCTCGCAGTCCGGATTTCAGTCGAGACATGATCTTTTCAGCTCGCTGATCGTCGGTCATTGATTCCCCGGGGTAGGCTCTGGATAGAAGGGTTTCCAATTCTGAAGCGTATTCGGCCACTGTCTCGTCCACATGCTGCGATCTCAAGTAGAACCGTTGCGCCAGCGACTCTTGCTGCTCGGGTCGCGGTTCATACAAGAGCCGTAGCTTGCTCTTCAGTCCCTCGTAGGTGAGTGGCATATTGGCTTGCAGCGCCATCTTGGCCACAATGGTCTTGTCCAGACAGAAGATCAGAGCGGGGCGCCAACAGTCAGGTGAGATTGAGTTAGCCTGGGCCACTGCCTCGAAGACAATGATCCAATCAGACCACTTGGTGGCCCCCTTCTTATTTCCCTGGAACGGCTCAATGTTGCGGAAAATGGAGGAATAGTTCCTCCGTCCGTTCCCGGCTGCGGCAGCTGCGGCAAGTTGACTGATGTATGGTTGAACCGCCATAGACAAATCCGAAGTAACGGTGTTAGGAGCAGTAGCTGTTTGAGGCTGGCTGAAAGTAACAGCCTTTTGGGTCGGGAGTGCTCGTGGTGCCTCCGGTTGGGTCCCATAGGGGTAAGTCGACCCCAAGGGAGAGACTTCCGCGGTATGCCGGGTCGTCACAAGTGGCATTCCATTCGCGGGGGTAATGGGTGATGTAGGGAAGTCGGCCATGTCCGACGCCAGGTTCCGCTTGGTCGAGTTGGTCGGGTGCAATGGCGTCTGGGTGGGTGGTCGTCGGTTGGTGGCCGGTAATGGAGGGATCAGCCGATTGTAGGCTTCTTCCAAGTTGGCCAGCATACGGCCATGGTCGGGTATTGCGAACTGGATCACACCAGACTCAGATGCCTGGTAGTGGGTCCGTCCTTCTTCGCCTTTCACAGCGAATTCGTTGGGCATGTTGGTTTTTCCCTTCATATTTGCCACTACTTCCCGTGTGAAGTTCCGTCCCAGGAATCGGGATTCCAGCTCGTCCACCTTTTTCCACAAAATTCGTTGAACATAATGTTCTGACATTGGTTCGTTGGTGGGGACCACGGTAGCTTGTCCCATATATCCGTCCCAGGCTAGGGAGGGGTCGTCCTCCTGATGGTGTGTCACCATGCCGTTCCCCGAGGGTACCATGGCAGGGGCATTCTGGATCAAGACTTCCTCCATGGGTTGAGTTCGGGGGCAGTTGTTGCTGTCTTATCCCGCTCTGATGTTCCTCCAAATTGGCCAGGCCTGCTGTGGCTACCATGACCACATGATTGTCATCGGGGGGGGGGGGGGGTGAAGGGCAGCGGGGCAAGTGCCTAAGGCTCCTCGTCCCGGCCAGTCCGTCTGTTCATATTGTCTAGGTCGGGGGCGAGAGGGTGCTGAGTTGACCATAGGGTCCCGTTGTACTGGGTACAGGTCGGGTTGCGGCTGGTCCAATTCCATGTCCTTTAGCCTCCTAGCTTCGGCTTCAACTTTGATTTGCCGGTAGAATGGCCAATATCTCTCCGTATCCCCAGGAGTCCTCGGTAGGGCCTCGTAGAGTTGATCCAGCTTTTCATTAAATTCAGCTATGGTCCACTTCTTCCGTGACGTTTGCTGAGGTGTGATGGTCAGCAGTACCCCTTTTGGGTTACGGTAGCCGTAGGTTGATGAGGAGGCGTTGGAGAAGGCACTGGACATAGATGAGTCAGCGTAGGTCTTCGAGCTTCCAGTGGTTGCAGATCCGTCCCAGTATCGGTGGGTCAGGTACCGTGGTGGGTAGGACCCATCCAGGCTCTCCTGGTGGTTCCCAGCAGTGGAGGGGGCCAGACCGGTCGTTCGCAGTTCGTTTCTAGTAGAGGCTCGTGCCTCAAACACGCCGCAACTCAACTCGGAATGGTTGGGGTCAGCGTAGTATTTGGGCAGTCCCGGTCGTTGGTTAGATGCCTGGGTGGTAGGCTGAACCCAGGGAGGGTCATCCTAGGGTGTGGGTGGTCCCACAGGCAACTGATGAGCAGCTGGGTGTTGAGCCGGGTCTTCTTCCACTGTTGAAGCAAGTTCGGGTAGCGAATATACCCCGAGCTCTTGCTTTGATGACTTGGCTGGGTCTTCTGGTGCAGTTCAGGGTAGCGAAAATACCCCAGTGGTCTGCGGAGCAAATCCGGACTGATCACTGAAAGCCGTACTGGGTAGCGAAGAAACCTTAGCTTTCTGCGGTGGAGCCGCCGTGCGTATAGCACTATTCTTAGTGGGTAGCGAATATACCCCACTGTTTGGCAACTGCTTTTCGGAATTAGCAAGAGCAGCGGCATTGGGTAGCGAATAAACCCCAAAGGTCCGCGATGTCAAATCCATCTCAGCTGGTGTAGCGGGACCGGGTAGCGAAAATACCCCGGTGGTCCGCGAAGGCAGATTGGCTTGGATGGTCGGTGCGGTTTCGGGTAGTGAATAAACCCCGACTATCCGCGGCATTGATGATCCGTCTTCGTATGAGCCCAAGTCACTTGGACACTGTGATCAGGGGGAAGAGTCCCCGGTTGAGCTTCTGGGCCGATCTGACGATTTCCCGGACGATGACCAGGAGCCGAAAGTCGTCTGCTTCGTATCTTCAGGAATGGTGGACGGCATTCTTCCACGGTTCCAGGCTGCATTGCCGGCTTCTGATGAGGAGGTGGTCGCATTCAGGGTGTCCCGTCTCTCATTGATGTCTCGTGACCTCAACTGAAGACTGCAGAACTCCCTTCCTGCGCCAAAGGAGGAGTCCCCAGAATCAGCTGAGTCTTCACCGTTCTTGGTCCGCTGGGCTGCTTCTCCATTGATTACAGGTAGGTTCTTTTCCCGTGGTTCTTCTGATGGCTGACGTGGGGTACTAGTTAGAGGTACCGCCACGGGGTCCCCTTCCCAATTTTTTGAGCCCGGGGTGGCATGAGGCATTTCATGTATATAATCCTCAGCCGAATTTTTGACTTCCCTAGCTTCGTTACTAGAAGCAGATTTTTGAGGGGTTTTTACCCCAATGTTGGTGGTCAAGGGGGCAAAGCCCCCGATGGTAGAAAATGGGTGCCCTGGCTATGCACACAATTTTTGGTGGAGCGCGCGTACATACGCACCATATTCTCTGATTTTCCTCTCCCTCTCTGGGCTATTCCCAGGGGGAGGTTTCTCCGCCGTATTCTTCAGGGCCACCGACAACGGGCGGCGGTCTTCTTCTTCCTCTGGATCTGCAAGGGTCGGAGGGTTCACCACACGGGCAGCAGTTTCTTCGGGGACTGTCGCACCATTGGTTGGGGAGCGGTCGTGGTCGTCATAAGGTTTTTTCCTGCACAAACTTTGGACAGTCACTGGTAAACCATAACGTTGTTCACTATTTTTTGAGTTTTAGAAATATATGTAGAGGAAAAGTAAATCAGAAACCCAAACGGCTTTTGCCAACAGTGTTTTTGTGAAAAAATATGACAAGTCAAAAATTATTTGGAAAATTTTGTCATACGCTAATTTTTCAATATGCAAAATTTGTATATTTTATAAAAAATTCAACTGGCTTCAGAACTGCACAGAAATTGGTGTGTGATAAATCATTTTTTGAATGCGCTTTCTCTAAATACACTTATTTTATACAGGACCTATGTCTAGTGGTTCGATAAGGAAGCGCTTGGTTCCCCATACCACTAAGGCTGGAATTCACAACCTAACACTAACACTAACTTTTTCCTTAAAAGCTAGTGAAACACTCAAATTTGGGCTCAAAACACTTAAAATGTTAGTGTTTCAAGCCCAAATTTAAGTGTTTCACTAACTTTTAAGGGAAAAGTTAGTGTTAGTGTTAGGTTGTGAATTCCAGCCTTAGTGTGTATGTGTGTGTGAGTGTATAGCAGACGGGGAAAAACCCGCATTTTCATATTTCGTCATGTAGCTCATGTAGCAGTAGAGGCCCCTGTTTCCTAAACTTTCCGCAGATTTGCTATGGACCATCAGGTATATACACAAATTAGAAAACTGCCCATCGCAGCCCATTATCAAATTTTGAATTTTCAAATTTGAAAACAAAACACCTTAATTTCGCCTTAAAACGTTGAAAACAACTAAAAAGTTGGGATTACGTTTTAAATGCATCAAAAATTTGCAGTTTATGGCGACTTTTTACGCCATCGACCCTCCGTGGAGGGTACCGTAATGTGGGGGTGCAACTGAGGCTGAGGCGGGGGGGGGGGGGAAATTCAAACTGATATTTTTTCACCGTGAAAACACGTTTTTATAGGTTTTCGCATGCGCTGAGTTCATTTTTAGCACTTTCCAAGCGAAAAAACGTTGATTTATACCTTTTCGAAAAAATTCAATTTTAGTCAAAAATCATCGTTTTTCGACATAATACGGCTAGTCGTCAAAAATTATGACCAATACACACAGGAAACCCAAACCTTGGAAAATTTTTCTTTAAAATATGGACGACATATCAAAAAACGAACGCATAATTATCTAGAAAATATCTGCTAATTATCCTACAAAACTACCTCAATTACCCTATAATTTTCGTAAAAATATCCTTCCATTTTCTTATAAATTTCTGCAAAAAAACTTATTTTCAGTCCAACGATCGTACCATTAACCCCTTTTTTATCCCAAGTATTTCAGTCACTCATCACAAACTTTTGGTGCTAATTTCGTCGAATTATCCTTTTTTTTTCTTACGAAATTCGTACTCTTATCTACTTGATTTCATAGACTTTTCTTCAACTTAAGGGGGCGCTCCGGGAATCAAGGATTTGGGCCGTATTTTTTAAGAACAGCCAAAACGACCTATCATTCTTGAAAGAAAGTTGCCCAAAAGACTATTTCTGATGTTTTGACGTGCATATCTCCATAGCAAAAAATTTGAAAAAAATTGGACAATTTACTGATTTTATTCGACTTTTACACAAATTCAGCAAGTAAGCCAGTGCATCAACGATTTTTGAGGTTTTGCAAGCAGACGATACGTAGATTTTATTAGTCGTAATGAAAAATTAAAACAATTTTATTGCGTTCTGTGCAAAAAAATGCACAAGTAACCATTTTCAGAAGCAACAGACTCAAATACAGGCTGTGTGAATACAAAACCAATTTTTCGGCATTCGATTATAAAATGCTGGAAAAACATTTTTCTACAAAATTTTGCACAATTATAGCCTTAGGCGCTGCGCAGTTGAACAATTTTTTAGTTTTTTAAAGTAAAGCTTAAAAAATTTTTTATATGAATTTTTGTATAGACGCATAGGCTTTGATGAAAGATAGTAACAAGCTATAGTAAGCCACAGTCGCAGGGGTCTGGGGGTGGCAGCCCCCAGAAAAAAATGGGGAAAATTTTTGATTTTTAGGCCAAATTTGGTCAATTGGAGACGTACCGGAAATTTTTTCTCCGTCCGCAGCTGAAAAAATTTAGGCCAGCTGGCCTCAATCGCTGAAAAAATTTAGGCCATTCCGAAAAAATTTAGGCCATGGCCTTAGCTATGGCCTAAAAAAAACCCAGCTGCGACCTCACCACCTCCCTCAGGGTACCCCCCTCCCGACAGGTGTCCAAGGGGTAAAACTTTCAAAACTTGAATTTTGATGTCCCTGATTACGAATCCGTGGTTTTTTTGTCTAGAACATCCCTGGATTCCAACACCTTCCGAACGGGAATCCAAGGGGTCAAATTTTACATAGGTATATATACATGTATATTGTATATATGTACATGTACACATGTACACTTACGTACATACTACATTGGTCCACTTCAGGCAGTGAAGCCGTCATAGCCATATGTAGTGATAGCTATGCTGTGTGCTTCGTTACCACTACAGCGGAAAAAGAGAGTGGACTAGTAAGGAAAAATGCCCTTGTCGGGCGGCTCCTTGGGACGAATAGGTTACTGTCTAGTGTCTGTCTAAAGCGGAAAAATGCTTAGGCTGAGCTTATAAAAGCATTGGTACAAGACTTTATTAACGAGAATATGCAATTCGTGTGAGCTCGTCAAAGTAGGTGGACTAGGTATATATACCTGTTGAGAATAGGAATACGATCTTCGTAGGGCAGACACTGTTTTCTGCACCCTATTCGCGCGAACTTATATACAGCCCGTTCTGGGTTCGTTTCAACTGTATTTTCTTATTATTATTGTTGTAAAGTATATATGCTTGATAAAAAGGTTCTGTGAGATAAATGATCGTTTGATCGAAATATATGTATATCAAATCAAATCAAATCAAAATTTACTTTGCACTCGGTTGAAAATTAACAACTTGATATAAACTTTTATATATCAATAACAAGGATAATAACAAGAACGACAGTTAAATATGAAAAACAGTAGTAGATGCCGAATGCAGGAAGAGCAAAGGCGGGTGGCCGCCATCAAGTACTCACTCTCCCAGGTTTCATAGGATAATTTCCTACTTCTATTATGGGTACCATTGTTTCAACGTTAGATTTCTGGATTCACGTACACATATATATTATCTTAAGTATGAACATTTCAAATAAGGAGTGAAATCCCATTTTTGTAATTTAGATGCAAAAATGTGAACCGTAGCAGAATTTACTATTTCAACTGGAAGGGAGTTCCAAAGTTTCACAACCCTACTACTGAAAAAATATTTTCTGAGATCCGTGTTGACTTTAGGTACAACTAGTTTCAAGTTATGGCCACGTAAATTATTATCAGAGAAGCTAAAAAAGTCATGAACATTGAGTTCAACGTTTTGGTAAATAATGGAGTAAGTAAGCACTAAGTCAGCGATCAAACGACGTAATTCCAATGATTGTAACTTTAGTCTACGCAACCGCTCAGGGTATGGAGTGCCACGCATACCAGGCAATGATCGTGTGAAAAACTTTTGAACCCGCTCAATCTTATTAATAAGATTTATATAATGAGGACTCCATACCTGCGAAGCATACTCCAACTTTGTTCTAACATACGTACAATAAAGACAGATAAGTAGGTCAGAATCACGTGTCTTGAAACAACGTAGGATCTGGCCACAAGTATAAAAGGCACTATTAGCTATCTTAGTACAGTGTGTAGCAAATTTAAGATCAGCAGATATCCAAATTCCTAATTCTTTTACAATGTCGAGATGGACAATATTGGAATCAAACATACTCAAATTAACATCGCAGGGTGGGCGACCAAGCACAAGTAAATTACACTTAGGTACCGAAAACTGTAGGGAGTGCTTCATGGCCCACTCGGCTGCTGACTGTAAATCTGCCTGCACACGAGCTACATCATCAACAGAATTAACTTTTAAATAAAGTTTAGAATCGTCTACATAGATTTTCAGCGTAGAATTTTTTATCACATGAACTAAATCGTTGATGTAAATAAGAAACAAAAGCGGACCAAGGACAGAGCCTTGAGGGACACCACTCAATACAGGCGTCCATGGAGAAACACAATTGCCTATAATAACTCGTTGTCGACGTTCAGATAGATAATCCTGTAACCAGCCATAAATACTACCTCTGATGCCACAAGCATAACACTTATCTAAAAGCTTGCGGTGTGACACAGTATCAAAAGCCTTAGCTAAATCCAAATATACAACAACGATGCAGCTATTGCGGCGATCCAAAATGGAAGTCCAGTCATTCAGGCATTCAAGTAATTGGGTAACAGTAGATTTACGCTTTATACACCCATGCTGATGTCTAGAAATTATACTATTCTCAACCAAAACTGTATGAATGTAAGTCTTAACAATAGTTTCAAGTTTACGAGCTATAATTGACGTTAAACTAATAGGCCTATAATTACTAACCTCAGAACGTTTGCCTTTGCCTTTATAGATTGGTATTACATCAGCTGATTTCCAATCTAAAGGTAAGCGATGTGTATCAATCGAAATTTGAAACAAGATTTGTAAGAGGGGTGCAACAGAAACAGCTATTCGTTTCACAAAAAATGGCGGAATACCGTCCGGTCCCATTGAAAACTTTTTGGGGAGGGACTTCAAATTATTCAGTACAGCTTCATACGTAACAGTAATGCTACTCAAGGTATTAGCGAGGTTGTACGTGGGGGCGTGATATACATTATTATCATCAGCAGTAAAAACCGAACTGAAAGACGAATTAAAAACAACAACTTTGTCACGATCATCATCACAATGATGTTGTCCATCAATAATAAGAGGAAAAATATATTCTTTTTTACGCATTCTGTGGTTAACATAGTTCCAAAACGTATTAGGATTATTAGATTTTAAAACATTCTCTTCTTTAATACGATACTCAAGTTTGATTGTTGATTTTAGTTGACTAACAGTTCGTTTCCATCTCTCATGAATATCTACCCGTCCAGTATTTTTGAACTTACGCCATAATTTAACTTTCATATTACGTAGTTTACGTACTGTTTGAGAAATGGGTTCCTGTTTAGGGCTTCTAATTGTACGGACAGGAACATATTGTTTAATAGCTAGTTGTAATATGTAATGGAAAACAGACCAGAGATAATTAATATCAAGACTAGAATTAAAAAGCAGTGGCCAATCAGTACTCACTAAAAAAGTGTTAATGGCTTCATAGTCCGCTTTTGAATATACTCTTTTAGTAACAGGGGGACATTGCGTCTTTTGAATACTCAGAGTAAAAGAAATGGAACTATGATCACTATTACTAAACGGGGTATTAACTGCTACATCGTTCACAAAATCAGTATCATTCGTGAAAACTAGGTCCAAAATATTTAACTCACGTGTTGGTTCACAGACTAACTGAATTAAATTATATTGCATGGTGAACTCAAAGAACAATTCAGAAGGAGAATCGTGCGGAGCTTCTCCACGAGTCCAGTCAATGGCTGGTAGGTTAAAGTCACCAATCAAAACGCATTTTGTAGGGGTAGATACTATCAAAAACGGTGTAATTATACGTATTAATTCTGCAATGGTATCATAAGTGGGGCTAGGTTTAATATATACTAGAAATATGCGTATTCGTGGGTCATTTTTAACATCAAAAACTAATAAATCATATGTGGGCGAGCTAACAGAATGAATTTCTACTGAAGAATAACTACGATGAATAAAGGCGGCGACTCCCCCTCCTCTTCCTGACACTCGATCACGTCTCAACAGGTTATATCTATTAGTAAAAAAAATTGATTGTTTGACACAGACTCACTTAACCAGGTTTCAGTTACGAAAACAAAATCATAAATAATAGCACCACTAAAAATTTCAGCTTGCAAATCATCAAACTTATTCAAAAGGCTACGAGCATTAAAAAGAATGGCTAAACTATGAAAAGAACAAGACACACCTGTGCTTAATTTCCCCCATTTGGGGGTTTCGGGTGACCAGACACTATGCGCATATTACGAATCACAACATTTTCATTGTTAGCCCGCCGCCGAGCAAGCTCGGCGCGTAAGGCTCTATCCTGAACCCGTTCCTCCTACGTAAGGTCAGGACGTACCCAAACCTTAGCAAAAAGAGGAGAAATATAACGATAATTTTTCGAGTATTGTAAAAATTTCCACCGAGAAGATGGATTATTGAATTTGATTTTGACAATTTTTCCACGAGGAGTGTTTTCAGGTCCGTCACGATAACAAGACACAATATCAGATGTATCAACATTAGCAGACACAGCCATTTGATTCGCCACAACGTTAAGTTCCACTACATCACCACAGGTTGACCTAACGGGAAGGCCAGTAATAACCAGATTACTCTTCTTCTCGTTTTTTTCCATGGCAGAGTTAATTAGGCTGTCCAGGCGCGGCAGAATTTGCTCCAATACAGCAGCCACAATTTTTGCTATTCTCTGGTCTTCATCGAGGGGAGTCGACGACGGGTCGGACAGGCCAGAGGAGGTAGCTGATAGAGCAGCAGGCGGGCCAGGACGAAGATTTTCAAGGGCAGCCAGTCGTTTCGGCAAAGATTTGCAGTCATCACAAATGATATTAATAAGCGGCAAGGTTCCAGCTTTCTCAAATTTTCGGTATTGGTCATTAGAAATTCCAAAACAGCTAGCGTGCATGGAATGGCCACACAGTCCGCAGGAGAAAGCATAGTCCTGCGACCCAATCACCACCGAACACTTGATGCAGTCAGGTAGGACGTCGGATTGTGACCCACGAAGTGAGGTTGGCATGTCTTGAAATCAAGCACAGACGAGTCCAGCACAAGGTAATCCCATAAGATTCCACCGTAAACCTGAATCAAAATATGTACGTAGTAAGCATCGTACTTCATTCGACTTACTTCATTCGATCATATTTAAATTATGCATATTGTGTTAGATGTGTGTAAGCTACAATAGGAACAAATCCATAATCTGAGAGTCCATAACCTAAAAACAAGAGCTTATGTACAAGAAACTGCGGCCTAAATTGACCCATTTATGGCGTGCAAAATACATTGGTGCGAGGTATATAGGGTTTTCAGCGTCCTTGTCAGCCGAGCATTTGTTTGCGAACCTTAGCAATCCCTGACCGATTGTTTGCACACCCCCGATATGTTTCAGCCGTTCAGACATTTCAGCTAAAATTATTATGAGTGCCCGCTCTAACGTTTTTGCCATTTGCCAATGTTGAGTTGTAAAGTGTAAAGCCCGTGTAAAAAATGCCTCTATGTTACATGAGCACATGATATAATTTAGCTGAAGGTCTCGCGAATAGGGTGCGGAAAACAGTGTCTGCCCTACGAAGATCGTATTCCTATTCTCAATAGGTATACCTAGTCCACCTACTTTGACGAGCTTACACGAATTGCATATTCTCGTTAATAAAGTCTTGTACCAATGCTTTTACAAGCTCAGCCTAAGTATTTTTCCGCTTTAGACAGACAGTAACCTATTCGTCCCAAGGAGCCGCCCGACAAGGGCATTTTTCCTTACTAGTGTTTACTTGCCAGTGAAAAACAAATATGTCACACCATGACCATGACATTGTAAAAAGTTTAATAAGCACAAGATATATACGTGCATCATAAAAAAAAGAAAACTAACAAAAAGAACAAAACAGACATATGGTGGTTCAATTGGCGAATAGCGACATAGATATTCAAATTCAAATCAGAGAGAAATTTGCAAATTTGCAGCCCTAAAATTGCAACACGCATGAGAAACGGTTGTTTTTGACGACGGATCAGAAGAAGCCACCTGGCAAAAGCTTATTGCAACGATAAATCATGGCAAAACCCCAATTTTTGAACGCAGCCATAAAATAGCCTACGCTGGCCCATAGCACAAAAAGATTCGCTCCAACTCTTATGTACGCAGATATACACAAAGGGCTTTTCTTCCCGCCAAATGGACATGACTTTTATTCCCCGCTCGACTATAACGTTAATATACGAGGTCATAGGCCCTTGGCCCTTGAGCCTATTTTTTTGATCCATGGGCTTAAATATTAATTTTAATATTTTTGTTTATTTCGTGTCAAAAGTGCAGTTGTCAATGCAATGTCGACGGTTAAAAACTCAAAAAGCTCCAACTTCTGGGGGCTACCGGCACCAGACCCCCGCATTGTTAAATGATTGCTGTAGATTCACTATATACATTTTTTTATTTCATGTAAAAAGTGCAGTTTTCAATGCAATGTCGATGGTTAAAACCTCAAAAAAGCTCAAGCTTCTGGGGGCTGCCGCCCCCAGACCCCGCATTGTTAAATGCTTGCTGTAGATCCACTAAATATTTTTATTTCATGTCAAAAGTGCAGTTTTCAATGCAGTTTCGATGGTTAAAACCTCAGAAAAGCTCCAACTTCTGGGGGCTGCACTCTGCAGCCACAGGACGGATTTTGCGTTCAAAACGGGTTCAAAAACTGTTCAAAACCAGTTCAAAAAATTTTGAACTAGATTTGAACAAGCAACTTTAGACTAGTTTTGAATGTTTTTTAGACGTTTTTTGAATATTTTTGGACTGGTTTTGAACGTTTTTAAACTAGTTTTGGACTCGTTCAAAACGAGTCTAAAACGAGTCCAAAACATTTCCAGCGCAAGTTTGAATGTAATTTGAACTCCTTTTGAACGAAATTTGAACTAGTTTTAAACTAGTTTTGGACGCGTTTTAAACATACGCTGACTAATTTTGAACTCGTTTTGGACTAGTTTTGAACTGGTTTTGAATGTTTTTTAAACTAGTTTTGGACGTTTTGTTTCTCAGCGCTAGCCTGCACGCAGGAATTTTGAACTCGTTTTGAACGCGTTTTAAACTAATTTTGAACGTTTTCGTAGCGTTTACTGATGCACCCTGGGACCTCCCTCGGTTCTACCGTAAATAGTTCAATCGTTTTCTAGTTTCTACCGTTTTCAATATTTTTAATTTAGGTATTTTTTGTGCTGTTACATGTAACATGACTCCTATCAGGATCAGTCCATCATTCCCGCCAAAGACGCCTTTACATACAAGAACTACACATATATTATTTTCGAACACACACGGTTACAACTCGAGAGACACATGAGACATATATACATGTAATGACATACGTGTAACAGCCTCATATATGTCTTAAAGCTGATTATATACTCAATACCGTATGTATATATAAACAGTAGAAACCTGGGGCCGTATTCATACGTGGGCAGCTGACGAATTCTGGGGGTGAGCCACGGGGGGGGGGGGTGAGGAGCACCTTTTTCGCCACTGATTTTGGCTTCGTGAGCATCTTTCGAACAATCTGGGGGGGAAGTGCCTGTCTGGGGGGGGGGTGAAACCCCCCCCCCCAAACTCCCCCCACGCCCATGTATGGCCGTATTCTCAAAATTACCTGCAGGTAAAGTTAGGCTAATTTTACTCTGCCGGGACCCTCCCCCTCTTTTTAACCTGGTGGGACCCCCCCTCCCTCCTTTGCGACCAAATTTGAGGGGGTCTTCCCCCAACTACATGTATGCGCCATGCGGTGTAGTCATGCACAAGGTTTTTTTTCAAAATCGGCACTGTGTACATGTTGTACGTGTAAATTAAGAATTTGCTTTGTAAATTAAGGGTGTGTTGTGTAAATTTTTGAAAGTGTGTATTTTGGCATTTTTTAGGTAAAAAAATCATTGTTTTGCACTAAAAAACCGCATGTTGACTTGACGACTCGAACTACGAAAGTAAAAATTATGAAGAATGAGAATAGAGTGTATAGTGGTGCGGGGAAAAAAACCCTATTTTCGGGTCCTCCTGCGCTCCACACAAATCGGATCTATTAATGCTCGCGGCTGTTATAACGGCCATCTTTCGCCTAACTGTTGCACTAATAAAATGGATTCTAACTACTCACGTTTCTGAGTATAGTGGTGCGGGGGAAAAAAACCCTACGCGTTTTGCGGGGAAAAAAACCCTAGTGCTTCCTGGCCGAACCTCACGACATAGGACCTTTTTGAGTATGCAGGTGGAAAGCGCATCCCAAACTGACTTACCACACCAATTTCTGTGCAGTTTTGAGGCCTGTAGCGTTTTTTATAAAATTTCAAAATTTTGCATGTTGAAAAATTCCAAAGTGACAAAATTTTCCAAATTTTTGACTTGTCATAATTTTTCACAAAAACACTTTTGACCAACGCCGTTTGCATTTTTCAAGAGAGTTACCTTTCCTCTATACTTCTGAAGCTCGAAAACCGTGAAAAACGCTGTGGTTGACCAGTGACTGGTCAAAGTTTGTGCGGGGAAAAAAAACCCTATTGCGGGGAAAAAAACCCTATTTTGTTTGGCGGCATTTTTTTGCTAAACTCACCCATTGTTGCTACTAAAGTTAGTTCATCTGGGCTAACAACATGCGTAGAGTTCATTAAAACCGTTTATTCGGCCGCAAAACGTCGTTTTTTGTCATTTTGGGCCATACCCCGACACCCCTTACGAAACCTGTTTTGATGATGTTTCACCAAAATTTGGCATTTTTTGCAATATTTAGGTTTTAGCTGCTGCGTACCAATTAAATCCAAGAATGATAGACGCGGGCGGTGTTTGTCCGCTGTTTCTCACGTAATAAGCGCAAAAATCTGTTTTTAATGCTTTTAAATACGGAAAAAATGCCTATTTGGGCAGAAGTCATTTCTGCCAAAACGGGTCGATTTTTGAAGAATCATTGGGAGTCACATGGATGTCGCAGAAACGGTTTTTTTAGTCCATACTGCAGCCTAAGAGTTGTAGAACACGATGAAATTGTGTTTATATTCCCTGCTAATAGAACAACCAGTAAAAGTGATAGGGTTTTTTTTCCCCGCATTAGGGTTTTTTTTTCCCGCATAGGGTTTTCTTTTCCCGGAGGTTTCGAGACTCATTACTCAGAAACGTGAGTGGTTACAATCCATTTTATTAGTGCAACAGTTAGGCGAAAGATGGCCGTTATAACAGCCACGAGCATTAATGGATCCGATTTATGTGGAGCACAGGACGACCCGAAAAGTTGAAAATAGGGTTTTTTTTCCCGCACCACGATAATAAGCCTCGAAACCTCCGGGAAAAAAACCCTATGCGGGAAAAAAACCCTAATGCGGAGAAAAAACCCTACCACTTTTTTTCGGCTGTTCTATTAGCAGTGAGTATAAACTCAATTCCATCACGTTCTACAACTCTTAGGCTGCAGTATGGACTAAAAAAACCGTTTCTTTGACACCCACGTGACCAAACGTGGGCAGCTAAGGGGGGGTGAGCCACCGGGGGGGGGGGGTGCGGAGCAACTTTTCCGGCGATTTTTGCTTCGTGAGCCACCGATTTTTGCTTCGTGAATCGTGAGCTACCTTCAAAGCATTTTGGATTTTGGGGGAGTGAAGCACCTGTCTGGGAGGGGGTGAAAACCACGCCCATGAATGCACGTGACTCACAATAAATCTTCAAAAATCGACCCTTTTTGGCATAAATGACTTCTGCCCAAATATGCATTTTTAGTATTTTAAAAATAGATTTTTGCTTTATTATGTTAGAAACGGTGGCCAAACACCGCCCGCGTCTACCATGCTTGGATTTTGGTGGTACGCAGCAGCTAAAGCCTAAATATTCCAAAAAATGCCAAATATTGGTGAAACATCACCAAAACTGGTTTCGTACGGGGTGTCGGGGTATGGGCCAAAACGACAAAAAACGTCGTTTCGCGGCCGAATAAACGGTTTCAATGAAGTCTACACATGTTCTTACCCCAGATCAGTCAACTTTTGTATCAACAGTTTAGCAAAAAATTGTCGCCAAACAAAAACAAGGGTTTTTTCCCGCACAAACTTTAAACTGTCACAGGTAAACCACAACGTTTTTCACTGTTTTTGAGCTTTAGAAGTATAGAGGAAAAGTAACTCTCTTGAAAAGTGCAAACAACGTTGGCCAAAAGTGGTTTTGTGAAAAATTATGACAAGTCAAAAATTTGGAAAATTTTGTCACTTTGGAATTTTTCAACATGCAAAATTTTAAAATTTTATAAAAAATGCTACAGGCCTCAAAACTGCACAGAAATCGGTGTGGTAAGTAAGTTTGGGATGCGCTTTCCACCTACATACTCAAAAAGGTCCTATGTCGTAAGGTTCGGCCGGGAAGCACTAGGGTTTTTTCCCCGCAAAACGCGTAGGGTTTTTTTTCCCGCACCACTATATATACTGTGCATCTTACCGCCGACTGCACCCGAAAAACAACTTATAATATTATACGCATTATTCCTATATAGGTTTACACAGACCTTTTTTGTCAGCCATACACATTTTTTACATCCGGGTATAAAATCTGCCCTACAGCTTCCTCTATTCATGACCGCAGTGGCAGGTCCCTCCTTATTTTGTACGAGGGGGGGGGGGGAATGACCGAAATTAGACGGGGTAAAAAAATCCATGTGGGAAAAAAACCCACTTTTTGAAAATGGTCTGGTGATGTTGAAAAACCTAGTAGCTACCCCAAAAGACTCATGGCAGTGCGAACAGACGTTTATTTTTAACACAAATGCGCATACCAGGGATGTTGTGGCCCTTTTACAAAAAAATAGGAAATAAAATAGGAATTTCCCAGAGAAAAATATTAAAAAATTGGAATTTTTGTGCAAAAAATAGGAAAAAACAGGAATTTTTGACAGATTTTGTAGCTTGTACTGATATATTGGACTTTGGACCTGTGTAACAATAAACTGTGGTTGTTTCGTCTCCTCAATACAAGATACTCACGGCTTCAGCAACAATAAAAACGGCTACGCAGGCTCTTAGGGCCTATTCTTTTACCGGATTAAACGAACTGGACTTATTTTAGTCAAAGGTTTCGGAATAGCAAATCGAGTTAAACGGACTAAATGAGTTAAAATAAGTCAGCGGCCTAATTTTACTCTGACCCCATTCCAAAACTACCACGAGACTAAACTGATTTATCATGCACGCTTAACATCAAGTCAGCTTAGTCCGATTATAAAGCAGCGCGCTAAAAGTTAAGTCTGTTTAATACGGAGGTTTTCGAATGGCATTTTTCAGCATAATTTTTGAGCCGTTTAGTCTCGTGAATTCGTGACCTCCGAAATGTAGAGCTCTTGTGAAAAGATGAATAACCAAGGGTTCCTGTGAATTTTTGGTCATGGACTAGGCTAGAATTTTGTTCCAAACGTATATATTGTTACCTGATTCCGAACCCACAGTCCGATTTTAGCTATGAACAGTGGCGTACCCAGAAAAAAATTTCGGGAGGGAAAAAAAACTTATATTTTTTGTAATGGGTTTGAATGACAAACCTACAAGGGTCTGGGGGCGGTAGCCCCCAGGAAAAAATCGGTGATTTTTCCATAGATCAAATCTGGTCAACTGGAGACGTATCAGAAATTTTTTCCGACGAAATTCAAAAGAAAAGATGGGAACGTCACATTAGACAGTGTATTTACACAAGTAAATGTAGCATAATATACTCGTGTAGTGTGTAGACATGCATAGGCTTTCATTAAAAGTCAAAGTCAAGTCAAAGGTTATTGAAGGGTCACACGGACACAAACCAATTTTGCGCGTAGATAAAACATTGAAAACAACGCACAGGATACGCATATATATACAGCTGACCGCTAAAAAATAAGTGGTGAATGAAGATCACGGCGGCTGTTCAGAGGCAAGAAAATTTGGGAACCAGCAATATGAGTTTTCTATTGGTCTATTCTATTTAATCTACGCGCAAAATTGGTTTGTTGCCGTGTGACCCTTCAATAACCTTTGACTTTTCGTGTAATTGGTTTTCCGACTACGCTTATAAAACGAGCTTTGGCAAACAAAAGCTAAACACTGCCACAAGCACACAAAGTTGTCAAGATTTGAATTTCTAACAATGCGGCTGTTCAGAAAGAAGAAAATTTGGGAACTAGCAATATGAGTTATCTATCCCAAATAAAACGGGGTAATAGCAAGCTGAGCTGAGCCGCAAAACTAGAAATTAGTCGGACAAACAGCCGTCTAACCTGCACTACGAAGTAGGTAGTAGACGGCATGTTTAATACTTCATCGTCTGTCAAAAAGTTGACAGCAGTTTTGAAGCTGATTTGGCTTCAGTGAAGCCACTTTGGTTTCATTGAAGCTGAAGCCGGCTTCGAGGGAAGTTATTCCTGATCTGTACTATTTGCAAGTTATTGGGAAACCTGAATTTGTGATGTAATGTTTGTAAACGCAGCGGCAGTTTCGCAAATTTGCCTTAAAATTAATGCATTCCAATGAAATTTTGAAAAAATAGGAAAAAAATAGGAATTTTTCTCAAAAAATAGAAAAAATAGGAGGTGGTCGAAAAAATAGGAAAAAATAGGAAAAAAAAGAGGATCAAACTTACCTACTTGCTGAAAATTTCTGTCCAAGGGGCTCTAAAACGCTATGGGGGGGCACAATCGCTGGGAGGAGGGGGTTTTTACACACAAAATTTAACACAGCAGTGTAAAAGAGTATAGAAATAACATTGAAGGCAAAATAGACAGAATAATAATCAGCATGGGATAAAACAGACACTCACATGACAGGAAGCAGGAAACTGCCAAAACGTCCAAAATTAGTTCAAAACGCGTTCGAATAATTTTGGACTAGTTTTGAACGAAATTTGAATGTCCAAAACCAGTTCAAAATCTGCACGCTGGCTCCCAAAATTTGTTCAAAACGAGTTCAAAAACTTTTGAACTGGTTTTGAACAAAACGGGCACGTTCAAAACGAGTCCAAAATTGTCAGCGTTTTG
Source organism: Trissonchulus sp. WLG1_4 (assembly GCA_030248245.1). Classification (NCBI taxonomy): domain Eukaryota; kingdom Metazoa; phylum Nematoda; class Enoplea; order Enoplida; family Ironidae; genus Trissonchulus; species Trissonchulus sp. WLG1_4. The sequence continues at coordinate 7,171 of JASANF010001527.1, read as the reverse complement.
AACTAGTTTTGGACTAGTTTTGAACAAATGGTTTTCCTGTGAGCCCCCAGACCCCGCAATGTTAAGTGCTTACTGCAGATCCACTATTGTAGTTTATCGATTACAAACTCAAAAATGGTCCGAGGGTTGCCGCCACCGCCAGACCCCTTTGCGAAATCCTGGATACGCCACTGGTTATAGCCCCCCTTAGAGGCTTATAGGGTCCCAGCACCTCTCCTTCCTCGAGGCGGAGGCGGTAACTCAGCCATCAGTCTGGTGGCTCACGGTGCTCCGCACCCGCACCCCCCCATCGGGGTGGTGACGGTGGGTGCAGGTTCGGCGGGGGGGAAAAATTCAAACTCACATTTTTTCAATGTAAAAACACGTTTTTATAGGTTTTCGGACGCGCTGAGTTCATTTTTAGCCCTTTCCAAGCGAAAAAACGTGGATTTATTGCTTTTCGAAAAAAATCAAATTTTGTCGAAAATCATCATTTTTCGACATTCTGGGGATAATTTTCGAAAATTTTCACCGATACAGTCGTAATATCAGTCTTAAGTTTGATCATCATAACGTAACTTATAATATTATATTTAATTCAGCTTTGTTTCCAAAATATTCTGCTCATTTATACCAAAAAATGTTAATTTTTCAAAATATATAATAGGCGAAATATGTATCGTTAAACTGAGCTCACATATAAATTGTTATTGATTCTTTTTGCATAGACAATAAATTAATTACATTTTCTGAAGAACAATAGCCATTTTTAGTTAAAAGGAGCAATTTTTAATAATGAAGAATACCATAAAATATACGAATTCAAAACGTCACTGCTGCTCGGCATCACGCTGGCGCTGATTGCCAATTTCGGTTCAAAAGGGCAGCTTTATTTATAATTCCACAGTAGCATATATACTTTTATTTGATGCAAGCAACTAAGACTAAGCCTTTCCTAGCCCACCTACTAAGCCTGAGCATAAGCACTAAGCCTAAGCCTGAGCCTAAGCTCTAAGCCTCAACCTAAGCACTAAGCCTAAGCACTAAGCCTAAGCCTAAGCCTGAGGCCTAAATTCAAGAAAAAAACTGCTAAGAAGCATCAGGAATACCTTTACCGCACTAAAAAATTCCAACAAGCTTCATATGATGTAAAAAGTTTGAAAAATGTAGGAACGTGGGAGGGGAAAATGAGGTAAACAAATTCGCGGCGGGGTCCGACGGGTGAAGGTGGTAATTAAGCTTAAATTTTAAAAAATAGAAAGGTTGCTTAAAGGAGGTGGCTTTAATGGAGAAGATATTAGAAATGAAAAAAAAAGGGATAGTGGATTAGTTTCGAAAAAAATATACATAGTTAAAATAAAAGAGGAAAAAAAGCCCCAAAATTGGGGGTAAAGGGGGCGGAATACTGGAAGTGCGGTTTAGAGTCTTGCGCGAGTGAGGAGGGTTAAAACTATACACCGGAAAAAATAATTTCGAAATGTCACTGAAAAATGACGGAAAAACGAAGGAAAAATTTCCTTCACATTTCCTCTCTATTTCCGTCAAATTTCCTCCAATAACAATTCTCACTTTCCGTCACATTTCAGACACATTTCCGCAACATTTCCGCAATATTTCCTTCATTTTTCCGTCACATTTCCTCCATTTAGTCCAACTTTCCGTCACTTTTCGGCACATATTTTTCCTTCACTTTTCGGTCATATTTCCTTCACTTTTCGGTCATATTTCCTTCACTTTTCGGTCAAATTTCCTTCACTTTTCGGTCATATTTCGGTTTCTTTTTGTTTTTCACATTTCCTTCACTTTTCTGTCATATTTCCTTCACTTTTCGATCATATTTCATTTATATTTCCTTCACTTTTCGGTCATATTTCCTTCGGTCATGTTTCCGTTATGTATATTTTCTTTTCCTTTTCGGTTATATTTCCTTTCACTTTCCTACATATTTGTGCTAGATTTAGTTGCTTTTCCGTATAATTTTTACAAGTTTTTGCTTCAATTGACGTGTTTTTCGAATTCTTACGTTATTCCGCATTGTTACGAATACATTTCAGTCAAAGCAGAGGTCATTTTCCATGCGTTTTTAGCAAGATTTCCGCTGTTCATACTCACGTTATCATTAGCCTCGACAGTGGTGAGATTGATTGCAGTCTACTTAAAGTGGTAGTTTCATTTGTGAGGTTTTTGCAATTTCAGTGCAAACTTTGCACCCAAAGTACTCGGTTACGAATGAGACCTGAACACAAAAATTTGGCACAGCAATTTAAGGTCAAAATCCGGATCAAGTGCAGTTGGGGGGGGGGGAATAGTGGACCAATTTTTTGGAGTAGAGCACCTTGAGGGAAACATTTTTTGTAATAGAACCCCTATCCACAAGTTTGGATTTTCTGAGCTATGACCCCTTGAAAATTGCATTTTCACTGTTTTTGGAAGTGAACGTAGGCCAAAGTTCGAAGCCAAAAATGGCTGTAATCTTTGTTTTTGGATAGTTTTGAGTGCGTTATGATGTTTTAAGGCATCGTCTAGGCTTAGTTGGCAGGATTCTATAGTCTAAGCTGGCAGGATTTTTTCTGAAAATTTCTATTTTTTATTGCCTAAGCCTGAGCCTAAGCCTAAGTCTGAACCTAAGCCTAAGCCTAAGCCTGATACTAAGCCTAAGCCTAAGCCCCATACTAAGCCTAAGCCTAAGCCCAAGCCTAAATTAAGGCCACGTTTGAATTTGGTCAAAAATTGAACGTTTCTGGCGAATTTGGCCAATTTTTCGGCAGGAACCCGATCAAAGAGCCTTTATTTTGATTCTAAAAAATTGTAACCAATAATCTGACACTATTTTGACACGATTAGAACGGAAAAAACAAGAACTTCGGAAAAAATTGCGAAAACGTCCCTCACTGAGGGTTCAGGTTTCGGGGGGTCGTATCTCAGAAAATCCAGAAAATGAAATAGGGGTTCTTGAAGCAAAAATGCTGCCCCCAAGGTGCTCTACTAAAAAAATAGATCCACTATTCTCCCCCCTACTGCATTTAACCCCAAAATTTCCGGGCATGTCTCTCACTTTTTTTTAAATTTTCAACGGCGGCGGTCTATATAAGTATTTTTTGTTTATTTAAAAATACGCCAGAAATTGGAGGCTTCCGGTGACTGGCCAATTTTTCAAAAAGAATAGGGTTATATAATGTGTGTCGACTTGGTTCTAAAAATTTTTAAACATTATTTACACTTCATTTAAGTATCTTGGAACGGCAAAAATACGGGTTTCTGAAAATTTTGCGAAAACGAGCCTCACAAAAGGCTCAAATTTCAGGTTTAGCCACATAGTTTGGCTTCAAATTCAAACTTTGGGCCTACATTCACTTCCAAAAGACACTGAAAATGCTATTTTCAAGATATCATACATACCTCGGAAAATCTAAATTTGTGGACCGGGATTTTATTACAATGTGGGTAAAGGTAAAGTTAAAATTGAAAACAAGGTTAACGTCAACGGTTGAGGTTAAAAATTTGCACAGTACATTAACTTTAGCTGCGAAACAAGATAGAGCACTTTTCTCGTCCGAATATTAAGGGTAACCTGAGCTATCACATTGGCTTTAGTCATTGTTTGAGAATACGACTTAGCCTAACTTTAGCTGCAGGTAATTTTGAGAATACGGCCCATGAAGAAAAATTACATCGATGGTGCTGTCTCAGAAATGCAAAAAAACTAACTTGAAAAACAAAGTGCATTTTTTATTTCGACAGATTAAAAGACCGACAAGGCTCAACTTGGTCGGCAAATGTCACTAATGCACCTTAAATTGCATGCCATTCATTCCCTCGGCGGCAAAAGCCACCCAAAGTCAACTTAACCCTTCTCTACAGCAGACCAAGTGGCTTTCCTGCTGCAAGGCTCATCACATGTTGTGTAAACATATAAATTTCAAAATTACAAAACTTAAGCCTGACCCTCAGCTTAAGCTGAAATCCCAACCTCAAGCGTAAACTTGAAAACGTACACGCACACTCACATATGTTGAGCCTTGCATGAAAGAGAGCTCAATACAAATCCCCAACTAATCGCTTAGCTTAGCCCCAACTACCCCCCCCCCCCACTAAGCCAAACACTAAACATAATACACAACCGAAACAATTGCGAAGCAGCTAGCTAAGCGAAGTGTACATATGTAAGTACAGTACATAAGTGTATGTGTACATAATGTATGTGAATAACACTTAGGCCCGTAATCACATACTAAGTGCTGAAAAATAATAGAAAAGTTGCGGAAATTTGGCTGAAATTTGAAGGAAATATGAATGAAACATTAGTGAAAAATAACAGAAAAGTTGTAGAAATTTAGCGGAAATATGACTGAAACTTAAATGAAACATTGCTGAAAAATAATAGAAAAGCTGCAGAAATTTAGCGGAAATTTGACTGAAATTTAAAGGAAATATTGCTGAAAAATGACAGAAAAGGTGCGGAAATGTGACCGAAATTAAGCCAAAATTAAACTGAAAATGTGTAGAAATAAAACCGAAAGTTGAAGGAAAAAAAGCAATAGTTTAGGCAAAATATGTACAAAAAACGCACGAAATGAGTATGAAATTTGAAGGAATACATATTTTAAAATTGGTTCAAATTGCATTTCCTCCATTTTTCCTTCATTTTTCGGTCACTTTTCGAAAAAATTTTTTCCTGTGAGAAGTGCGTTTTAACCCGTTGCAAAAAAGTAAAAATTCATTTCCCCTCAGTATTTTTTTCTGGGTACGCCACTGTAATGTATTTTTTCAAGTTGGTATGTAGCTGTTTTATGCTCGAAAAAATTTCATTTCTTGTGAATTCAGGGTCCGTAATATATAGAATCTTCTGGATCCTCGCCAATCCGTCAGCTATTGGTTTGAGCTCCAAAAAAGCGCTCCTGTAACAAAAATAGATGCCGCTCTGGTAACAAAATTAGCATTATCTTTGAACGAATTTTGCTAATATGTGTCATTTTTTGTGTTAAAATTGCTGTTAAATGCATTTTAACACTTTCAAAATTCTAAAAGTCGTTTCCCTCCAAAATTTGTTTTTGGCTACACCTCTGTACAATATACTATGCTGGTTTTTGTAATTTTTGCAAAAATGCAAACATGAGTTGGCCTAAGCTTTTTGTCAATTGGCCTAAAAAAATTTCGGACCTGAGGCCAAGTGGCCTAAACTTTTCAGACCAAAAAAAACCCTGCCGCACCTCCCCCCCCCGGTCGATGGCTCCCCCCCCCAGATTTCCTTAGCTGCACATGTGTGGCAGGGAGTATAAACACAATTTCATCGTGTTCTACAACTCATAGGCTGCAGTATGGACTAAAAAACCGTTTCTCCGACATCCATGTGACTCAGAATGATTCTTCAAAAATCGACCCTTTTTGGCAGAAATGACTTCTGCCCAAATATGCATTTTTCCGTATTTAAAAGCATTAAAAACAGATTTTGGCGCTTATTACGTTAGAAACAGCGGACAAACACCGCCCGCGTCTATCATTCTTGGATTTAAGTGGTACGCAGCAGCTAAAACCTAAATATTGCAAAAAATGCCAAATTTTGGTAAAACATCACCAGAACAGGTTTCGTAAGGGGTGTCGGGGTATGGCCCAAAATGACAAAAAACGACGTTTTGCGGCCGAATAAACGGTTTTAATGAACTCCACGCATGTTGTTAGCCCAGATGAACCAACTTTAGTAGCAACAGTGGGTTAGTTTAGCAAAAAAATGCCGCCAAACAAAATAGGGTTTTTTTCCCCGCAATAGGGTTTTTTTTCCTCGCACAAACTTTGACCAGTCACAGGTCAACCACAACGTTTTTCACAGTTTTCGAGCTTCAGAAGTATAGAGGAAAGGTAACTCTCTTGAAAAATGAAAACGGCGTTGGTCAAAAGTGTTTTTGTGAAAAATTATGACAAGTCAAAAATCAAAATGGAAAATTTTGTCACTGGAATTTTTCAACATGCAAAATTTTGAAATTTTATAAAAAATGCTACAGGCCTCAACACTGCACAGAAATTGGTGTGGTAAGTCAGTTTGGGATTTGCTTTCCACCCAGGGTTTTTTTAGGCCATAGCTAAGGCCATGGCCTAAATTTTTTCGGATTGGCCTAAATTTTTTCAGCGATTGAGGCCAGCTGGCCTAAACTTTTTCAGCTGCGGATGCAGAAAAAATTTCCGATACTTCTCCAATTGACCAAATTTGGCCTGAAAATAAAAAAATTCCCCCAATTTTTTTCTGGCGGGTGCCGCCCCCAGACCCCTGCGACTTTGTGGCTTACTATATATTGTTATTATCTTTCATCAAAGCCTGTATACATAAGTACGTTATGCTGCATTTGCATGACTACACGAGTATATTATGCTACATTTCCTTGTGTATTAGACTGTCTGATGTGACATCTTTTGTTTCAATTTTTGTCCGAAAAAATTTCTGATACGTCTCTAGTTGACAAAATTTGGGCTAAAAATTGGAAAAGTCGCCAATTTTTTCTGGGGGGTGCCGGCCCCAGACCTGTGCAACTGTGCGGTTTAGTAATCTTGCGTTTGTGAGGCGTGTTAAAATTGCTAAGTGCGTTTTAACCCGTTGCAAAAAAGTAAGAATTCATTTCCCCTCAGAATTTTTTTTGGGTACGCCACTGTAATGTATATTTTCAAGTTGGTAAGTCGCTGTTTTATGGTCGAAAATATTTAATTTCTTGTGAATTCAGGGTCCGTAATATAAAAAATCTTCTGGATCTTCGCCAATCCGTCAGCTGTTGGTTTGAGCTCCAAAAAAGCGCTCCTATAACAAAAATAGATGCCGCTCTGGTAACAAAAATAGCATTATCTTTGAACGAATTTTGCTAATATGTGTCATTTTTTGTGTTAAAATTGCTGTTAAATGCATTTTAACACTTTTAATTTAACCTATTAATAACAAAAATAGCATTATCTTTGAACGAATTTTGCTAATATGTGTCATTTTTTGTGTTAAAATTGCTGTTAAATGCATTTTAACACTTTTAAAATTCTAAAAGTCGATTCCCTCCAAAATTTGTTTTTGGCTACACCTCTGTACAATATATGCTCATTTTTGTAAATAATTTTTGCAAAAATGCAAAAATGAGTTGGCCTAAGCTTTTTGTCAATTGGCCTAAAAAAATTTCGGATTTGAGGCCAAGTGGCCTAAACTTTTCAGACCAAAAAAAAA
>JASANF010001526.1:0-15040 GCA_030248245.1 Trissonchulus sp. WLG1_4 | reverse complement strand
AGAAAAACGTTACACATCTGGTTGTCAAAACGGGTAACTTTTAAAGCTTCAATTTTGACCCTGACATTTTTCTAAATGGAGGGCGCCTCTCAAATAATATTAATTTGAGCCGTATCTGTGTGACCGATTTGCACGCTGTTTTATAAATAAACTACTTGTACAAAGGTTCTAAATGCGGCATTTCCGACCAAACTTTCGAAAAGGATGCTCGCCATGCTTTTCTACTCTACTTTTGGAGCTCTTGTACTGGCATTTTGACTGCGCTTGTACACTTTGTGTAATTTTGAACAACTTTCCCAAAGTCCGACGATGTATCTATATTTTATACCGTGTTCACTGTTAAGCACAGAAAAAATGGCAGTAGCATATAATAATTTTACGTGATATTTTTTGAATGCTTTACTGTTAATAATACTGATATATAAATAATGATCTTCTATTTAGTAATTTTCCTTGAATCTAATAATCGGTGGTAAATAAGTGTGTGAATGTTTGGCTTGCAGATTTGCAAGAAGACAAACGAATTTGCCAGCGCACCTTGAAATACCTGTTTGCCATGGCGGCCGGAAAACCAATCATCAGTTTGGACTGGCTTGCGGATTCCTATAACAGCGGCTGTGTGAAGAATTGGGTAATCCAGGGGTCGATGGGCCTGGGGGGGGGTCCCCACAGTTTGGACGGTGCAGACCCCCCCCAAAAAAAACATTTTTTTAACCTGCCGAGGTGGAGCGATAACGGAAACATCAAAAATGACAATCGGAATTGATATCGTACAATTTTTTACTTAGTCGGTGGTTTTATTCCAAAAAAAATAATATGTCGGACTTTTTTGGATAATTTTAATGCTTCTTGAACAAAGTCGGTGAACAAAGTTCTTGAACGTGTGCGTAATCGTAAAGACTTATCCTTAATCTAGTATGGAAAATTTTTGCACTAGATCCAACCGTGATATTTAAGGCATTCATGTTTTATTAATGTATATACATGATAAGAGCTAGGGACATTTCTGCTTAAATTGATTATAATTTTTGTAACAATTAACACACGCAAGGACAAAGTAGTAACTTGGCGACCATCTGAAATCAATTATAGTTTCATGCAGTTTACTGTGTTTTGTGCTCCCCAAAAAAAATTAAAGATTAAAACTTTTTCTAGAAAACAACTGCATGAATGTTTGTTTTTTAGCGGAGTTACGAAGCCCATGGGGATAGTCTACTAAAGGACGAAAGTAGACTTGGCGGCCCACGTCGCTCTAGACTAAGTCCCGGCTCCTTGCTGCAAGGACGGAGTCTTTTTATTCATAGTGGAAATGATGAAGTCACTCGCGGTAAATAATTGTCGGCCGTAATTTAGAAAGCTTGTTCAGCTTAGTCGGGTCTTTTTCTAGTAGGGCTTTCTTTTTCAAGTCAAAGGGTGAAGTTAAAGTTAGGTAACGGCTTTAATTTGAATTAAAGTAAGGCTCAGACGTTAATTTAAGTTAAAATTTACTTTGTAAGCCCAAAATCAGTCTTTTTATACCACTTTTTTCAAATATATAACTTTAGTTTAAAGTTAAGAAAGCGAGGGTGTATAACTTTAATTTAAAGTTGATTATAGTAAGGGTGTTAAAATAAGACCACTATCTTTTTAATTGTCATAGTTAAAAGTAGACTTTTGCAACAGTCAGTATTTGTTTATTTCAGATCAGCTGTGCGAAATTGCCAGGCTAGCCGGAGCGAACGTGGTGTCAGAGGCCCGGCTGATGCCATTCATTGACGCTCAGCACTCATTCATCGTAGCCAGCAAGCCCATTCAACAGGACGGGGCCACCAGTCAACTGTGCTTGCAAACTTTCAAAGGTCAGGGGTCAAAGTCCACCCAGATAATTAATCTTATTTTACTGAAATTTTTTTCTTTGCAGACTTTTTTCATCATTTTTATTCCATGACTGATTTTCGCACTTTTTTTGAAACGGACGTCAAAAACGTTGGGCCAACGGTGTGTGTGTCTCTTCGATGTTCGATGCAAAAATTTTGACGAAAAAACACTAGTTTGAGAATACCATTAATTTACCTTCTACCTTTTATCCTTTTAACTAGTAGGTAATCCTTAATCCTTAATAGTAGTAAGCGAAAGCGCATTACTCGGCCCGACCTGGATAATTTGCTAATGGCAGCACTGTAGTAGGTGTACTGCAGAAACAGCAAGCGATCTGTAGAGTTTGGGTACGGTGTTGAATGACTGAATAAATCACAATCTCATTCATTAAATCCTAACTTGAATAGGACTAGACCAATAGACCATCTTTGTTTCAGATTTGTATCGCAAAAGTGGATTCGCAGTGTACGACCGTGAGTGGCTACTAGATTCCGTTTCGCAGCACTGTATTTTGCCGCTGGATAATTACCTGCTATATGACGAAAGTTTGGAAGAAGATGATGAATAAAAATTTATTGCTCCTGAAGAAATTCTTATAAGCCAGAGTGCTAAACACAGTTGGGCGTATAAAGCTCGATTCATACTTACAGCCGTTATGTCCGCTCAGCCGGTAAAATTACGGAAAATCACGATAATTATGCGTTAAAGATTATAATTGTTGAATTAAAACTAGAGTGTTATAATTGAGTTTTGAAGTATGAATCGAATTTATGGCGTACGCTAAAAGTTTGTCCACTATTTTTAAAGAACGAACTTATGGACAAACTAACTTTGCCTAGTGGGTAAATAATATGCTCACATTAGTTACATGCGAACAAGTTTTTCACATCTTTTGTGAAAAGGTGTTTTTCTTATTTTGTAACTACTGTAATTTTGTTTTTCATCAGTTTTGTTTTTGTACCTGTTGTGAAGTTTTTGTGTGCTGGGTTTACACACGTATAACTCGGTTTACGCCGGACTAAGATAAGTTCGAGTATTAATTAATTAATTAATATTAAGTTTATTATTTTATTTTTAAAATTTGCAGTAAATAAAATGCGTTGCATGTTGTACTCAAAGTTTTGATAGTGGAATTTTAAAATTTATAACCTAAGGAAGTTTAATTTTAATAATTATTTAGTATATTACTGCAACGTTGTGTTTCTTTTATTACTGTTCTGATCATACATGTAACAGTACCAAAATTTTGGGTACCCCTTCCCCTTGGTGGGACCGCCCCCCATACCCTGAATTTAAAAATTTTTGACCCCCCTCCCAAGACTGAAGCAATTTTTCGGCCAAAAGTTTACGGTTTTAACAATTTTGGGCCAAAATTAAGGTAAAAATCGCTTTAATTTCATCAAAAATGCCAATTTTTCAAGTGCCAGGTGCAAAAATGTTTAGATGCTAAAATACACTGACCTGAGAAGTTTTGGTCGCAAATTTCGCTCACGCCGAAACCCTCCCCCCTCTTTTACCCTTGGCGGGACCCCCTCTTTCCCTGGGATCGAATTTTAGGGGGTCTTCCCCCCCCCCCCAACTACATGGCATAGTTCTCATTCAAATTGTTTACGGCCAGCAATTTCATTTATTGTTGTTTTTGAAAGCACAGTATATATTTTTTTGTTTTTTATTGTGTTCATTGCCTTTTTAGTATTGCTCATTAGATATATTTTTGTTGTATTATGTCCATTGTGTAAATTCTCTACGTGTCATGTATTTGGTTTATTGTATTACTTTTTAATCTTTAATTTTCAGTTTAATTGTGTTTTAGCTGTAATTTTTAACTTTTTTATCACAGTAAGTCAAAGCAGAATATTCCGAACGGAATATAACATGAAGTCACAAACAAAAAACAAAGAGAAAGAAATAAAAACAAAAAAGGGATAAAAAACTAAATAAGTTCGCTATTTGATTTTTATTTGTTGGTCAAGCTGCTAATAATTAACAAAATACCTGAACTTTCAGAAGCAGCTTCTTGTTGAGGCCAAGTTACTGGAGATATGAAAGTTAATATAGTTAATCCAATTTATGAAAAAAACCAATGATGTTATGCAGAGTTTTTTTCAGTGTTGTCTCAAGTCTCGAATTTGTGTTTCATACGATCGTGTGTGTTTTTTGCATTGAACTATTTTGTGTTTCTGTTTCTGTGTGTAATAATAACCATTAATGTTGTAGTTGTTTTTTGGCATATCATGTTTGTTCGAACACAAAACACAACGTAACGTACGCAAAGTTTGTACCATTACTACCGTAATAAGAAATTCCGCACGAATTTTGCAGAATTACGTCTGATGTTATTCTGAAGTTGGTTTTTAAAACAGTTTAAGTCTCCGTAATAATGTACACTGCTCCAGCCTTTTTTTAACATTAGGTGGATGTGACCAAAATTTGAATAGTTTTTTTATGGTCGTTAGACACCATATAGTCTGACAAAAAATGTTGAACTCTGAGAAAAAAACAGGTGGCTTGATTTTCGCGACAACTTGCTGTACTCTTGATGACTGAAATTTGTTGTTTGTGTAATGAAATCACGTGCTCTGTTTTGCTCAGTGTTCAACACTTTTTGGTCAGTCTTTAGTTTTATCATTATCCGTCAGCTTTGTAATTTGTGTAGATTCGAAGGGCTGGTTTACCAGTGTTTCTGTTGTTTTAAAAACGATTTATGCTTTCAGAAAAGGTAAAAACAAAACAAAAATCATAGTGACGAAATGTAGCCTTCTACATTAAATTTATGACTAAGTGATAAAAAATTCAGTGGGTAGTAAAAAATTGTGAATAAAGGCGTTATGGGGGAAAGCATGAATCGGTTATGTAATTTCTGTGGAAAGGAAACTAGACTTTTGTCATGCCAACATATCCATATCTCAATTCTCAATGATTGGTTAGTTGTAAATATAGAGATTATTTGTTTACGATAAAGCTTTTCAAATAGCGTTTGTTGGTTGATTAATAGCAAGAGTACATAATGGGAAGAGTATGACACATCTCACGGGCTAGCTATGAAATCTTAGCCATCAGCAGGTCAGCAGCCTTTTAGCTCTGCCCACAATCAATCTTATTTTGTTGTGGGTCTGTTGTTTTGTTTTTTTTTTTTCGGAGCTACATGTACCGGGTCTGTTGGATGCTGTTCTTTTTTTTTGGGGGGTTTTCCTTTTTTGTGCGAAAATTTCCAATTTTTGCCTAAAAATGGGAAATTTTTGCGAAATTCCGATATTTTTAGCGATTTTTTCGTTTTTTTGGTTATTTTTGAAGTATTTTACGGCGATCTGAGGCGATTTTGGGGTTTCAGAGAGGGGGGCTTGTCCCGACGGGTCAAATCTGAGGGGGGCTTGTCCCGACGGGTCAAATCTGAGGGGGGCTTGTCCCGACGGGTCAAATCTGAGGGGGGCTTGTCCCGACGGGTCAAATCTGAGGGGGGCTTGTCCCGGAATTTCAAATCTGGGGGGGGGGGCTTGCCCCCCCCCCCGCCCCCCCCATGTACATCTGTGTTGGTAACAGCAAGAGTATACAATAGGGAGGGAAAAGTGTCATACTCTTCCATATTATGTCCTCTTGATAATAGCATACATGGGTCGACTATCTTTAAAATATTTAAGTTCTTATCCGGAATAAAATAGTTATGTCGGGTTAGTCTCGAATCATACAGCCGTATGTCCGTTTAGCCGGTAACATGTGAATTTATTACCACTCAATGTATAAGAACCGTTAGTAGTGTGATTATTTTGATGTAATTTTGCCGGCTGAACGAACATGCGGCTGCACCTGCAAGTATATGGATTGATCGTTGGATTAGTTTTTCCTCAAAACAGGCCGTATTCTCAAAATTACCTGCAGGTAAAGTTAGGCTAACTTTACCCACAGGTAAGGTGAAGGTAAAGTTAATTCTGTGGGTAAAGGTAAAGTTAAAATTGAAAACAAGGCTAACGTCGACGGTTGAGGTCAAAGAAATGGAGAATACATTAACTTTAGCTGCGAAACAAGATAAAGCACATTTCTAGCCTAAATATTAAAGGTAACTTTAGCTATCACATTGGATTTAGTCATTGTTTGAGAATACGACTTTACCTTCACCTTACCTGTGGGTAAAGTTAGCCTAACTTTACCTACTGGTAATCTTGACTTGAGAATACGTTCCCTGATTTTGAAATAACCGTTTACGACATTAGCATCTGTTGCAACGTGCATTGCATCCATAAAAGTACAAAATACAGTTTAATTCATCATAGTATGGCAAAACATTGATATGTGAATTAATAGTACAGATAATAACGATACATATACCTACAGTGCCACGCAGATTTTGTGTCCTTTCGACTTCATGAAGGTTATATGCCTAATATGCAGCTTGAATTGTTCGCTGCTAGTATGTTCTGGAATGGTTAGGTACATACGTACATACACACGGTAAGCCTGTGTAGAAAAGCGCACCTCTTAAGCACGGTTCATACTTGTCCTTGTCCTTGTCCCTATCAATTTGTCCTTAAGCAGTTTCAGGCACACTAAACGGCCAAATGAGCCAAATATTTTGCATGATAAAAGGGAGGTCAAGTGCAGTTCGTCTGCGAAAAATTAGACAAAACGATGTTGTCAAAGTTGCTCACCAGCTGGCAGAATATGTCCTTGTCCCTGTCCCTTTGTTGTTAATGACAACTGTGAACTGGGCTGTAAGCTGGGTTTATCCTTGACCATAGGCCACCGGAACAAGAACAGTTTTTGCTGAGTTGTGAACAGTGAAAAATTATGTAACAGAATGGTTTTAGTTAATTTTTGGCATACAAACAGTATTGACCTTGAAAATTTTTCATACCTAATCATTTAGGTACTACCTAATCAACTTAAAACCATTTTGGGACATGGTTTCAAATTCAACCTAAATGCTTAAGGACAAGTGATGAAACAACTGGGCTTTATCCAAAAAGGAATTAAAAGAAAAGACACTAATTTTATGTCTGGGAATGGGAAACATAGGGCCTATTCCTTTACCGGATTAAAGGGTTAATTATAATCAGACTAAACGGTTTAAAAATTATGCTTAAAAATGCCATTCCAAAACCTCCGGATTAAACGGACTTAACTTTTAGTGAGCTGCTTTTTAATCGACTAAACGGACTTAACTATGCACGCTAATGTTAAGCGCGCATGTTAAATCCGTTTAGTCCAGTGTCCAGTGGTAGTTTACGAATGGGGTCACACTAAAATTAAGCCGCTGACTTATTTTAGCTCGTTTAGTCCGTTTAATCCGGTAAAGGAATAGGCCCATAGAGAAATTCGTGCCGAGAAAACAGTCTGTACAAGTTTTTGCGATTCCAAGATGTGTATATATGTATGTGTTTGTGTTTCTCCCTGGTCCCTACTAAGGTAGATCGGTTTCTGGTTCTGATCGCTTTCTTGCGGCCAACCTATGTATGTACTTTCTAACCAAAATTCACAGCATACGAGCCATGCAGTTTTAGGATTACCTACCCCTTTTAGAGACACAGAATACTTTCCTATTCCATTTGGTTACATCAAGACTCTAAAGTCTGACAAAAAATAGATGCGCCACTTAGGCTACTTATTTTTCGTGGGGTGACTTCGGCGACTACTTGCTGTACCTACTGTTGATAGTCAAAATCTGTTTTTTACGCGGCTTTTACGCTAATCTGATTTTCTAGGGGGGATGATTTACCCCGTGACAGCTAGGGCAAAAAAGTCAACCCATTTTCATTTAAGTTAAAGTTAAAGTTAAAGTAAAGGCCATTGCTTCAATTTAAGTTAAAGTTACAGTTAAAGTAAGGCTCAGGCATCAATTTAAGTTAAAGTTAAAGTAAGCCGAAAATCAATGACTTTTATATACCTAACTTTTTAAAATAACTTTAAAGTTAAAGTAAGGTTGTTTCAATGTAAGTTAAAGGTACAGTTAAAGTAAGACCCCTAACTTTTTTAATTTCAGTTAAAGTTTAACTTTTTTGCCCTAGTGACAGCGCAACTATTTTTTGTCAGACTTCGGATTATATAGAAGAAGAGTGAGACACAATATACTCTTGATTATTGCACAAGTTCAAGTACGACGCAAGGATATCAGCGTTTCCAGTTCTTCGGCTGTCTTCAGCAACAGAGCAGCCGATTCGCGATATCCAAAAATGAGCTGTTTCAGTGAGGTCACTTCTGACGAGCTGAGTTTGGCCACCGCCGCATTGAGCGACGAGCTGGAGCCGCTATGTTTGGCGCCGGCGGGCGTGGAGTTAGTGGTCGAGTTAGCTGGCTCGCAGTTGCTCGCGGTTGTGGTCGCGACGTTGTTGCTGCTGCCGCCGTTGGTTCCGGTGCCTAGACTTTTCAGAAGGGTCTCGCTGGGTTTGGAGATCATTTCTGAAATGAAGGATCCTATGTATTTTCTAAATAAAGCTGGGATCGGAACCAGGGGAACCGGAACCGAACGCTTACGGACAAACGGATATTTTACAGATAGCTATGACTCGCTTTGTAAACCAAACACGTTTACCTATCTCTAATCCGTTAAATCTCCTCACCAGATCCAAAGGCTAATCCAAAGGGATTAGTCAGAAACGGATTAGCAGCCAAAGCGCTTGTGTCAGTGGAGGTGAAGAGGGAGGCGGGGTAGGGCGGAAATCCAGCCAATCCCTGCAGGTAGTTGGAAAATGTCGAATTCTGATTGGACGCCGCCGCCGCCTGTTGCAGAAAGGAGGACAGATTGGCCGAATGGGACTGGGAACCGGAACCGGAACCGGACTGGGATTTGCTGTGGTGTCCGCTGCTGTGACCTGACGTCTCTTCCTAAAGTAATAAACACATAGTGTGAACCGGACTGGGGCCCATTCCTTTACAGGATTAAAGGGTTAATTTTAATCGGACTAAACGGTTTAAAACATAAGCTTAAAAATGCCATTCCAAAACCTGCTGTCTAAATGTTAAGCGTCTTAACCTGCTGTCTTACTTAACTAATGTTAAGCGTGCATGTTAAATCCGTTTAGTTCAGTAGTAGTTTTGGAATGGGGTCAGACTAAAATTAAGCCGCTGACTTATTTTAACTCGTTTAGTCAGTTTTACCCGATTTGCCATTCCTAAATCTCGGATTAAAATATGTCCAGTCCGTTTAATCCGGTAAAGGAATAGGCCCTGAGCATTGCTGTGATGCCCGTTCCTGTAACCTGACGTCTCTTCCTGGAGTAAAAACAGTGATGCTGAAGCTGGCTTCAGATTCAACTCTGCTTTGGGGTCGATTCATTCATGCCAAGACTCATTCACACCATTCATACCATAATAATAGTGTCTCATTCTATACAGAAGATAGTATTGTGTACTCTTGGACTTAGGGATGTTTAAGTTACAGGATTTTAAATCAGTTAAGTTATCAGTTAAGTTAAGCAAAATTAAATCAGTTAAGTTATCAGTTAAGTTAACTTAACTGATAACTGATAACCTTAACTGATTTTATTTTCAGTTACATGGTAAAATTTTCAAAAAAAATTTCAAAATTTCAGAAAATTTTCAAAAATAGAATGTTTTAACTTATATCAAGGTCTATCAATTAGAACAATGATAATTTTGATCATATTTAGTATGCATGTGCTGCTATTTACAGTGATTGTGCATTGTACAGTATGATTTGACAATATTGACCCGAATCTAGCAAATCGGCCCCTGGTCGGCCCGCTGGATTAACCTGGGTTCCTCCACCACTAAGCAAATTTCTACCCAGTGTGCTTGTGCTCCAACATTATTAAAATTTGCTTGGCAATTTTAAATTATTTCTGGAAGATGATTAACGAACACCTCAGACCTGATTGTTTATCAGAGACTGTTTGGCATGGTTGATGCTAGGGCGCGTATATTCAGTTACCCCTATGGTGCCCTCACGCTCACCATGCAGCAAATATGCAGGTGGAGCTAAAATCATAGTAGTGATACAGTAACGACTCTGTGAGTTAAGCTAAAAGGCTATTATGTTCTGATTAGCTGAAAAATGTAACAATTTTGTGTCGACATTTGGATAAGGTTTCCGTTTTTGGCCGTTAATGTGCAAAACCGTGCTACCAGTCTAGCTAGAGTGTCATACATACTTTTTTATTATGTACTGTACGTGGGTAAAATATATACATCAACAAAAAACGTGCACATTGGGCTAAACAGATGCACATTATGTGTGCTATTCTACCTATGTAGACACAGAATGCCTGCTGTTCCTGTCACTATTTGTCATATACCCGCAGCAGAACTGAAATTTCCTAAAGTCTGCTAACGCTGAACTGTTTTTTATTTTCAGTTATGCGCTTAACTGAAAATAAAATCAGTTTTTGACCCTTAACTGAAAATAAAATCCGTTTTGACGCTTAACTGAAAATAAAATCAGTTAACTGATTTAAGGTGGTAGTTACGTTTTCGCAGCTTTTTTCAATGTTCTATTTTGTAGCAATTACTAAATCAATTTACAAGCGGTCTTTTGCATATTATTAATCAACTTATTTTTTACAAAATTACAATTTTTCAAGAGTCACTGTTACTCATAGTGTGCACGCCAACTATTTTGGTGAGGCTCATCAGCTCAATTTTATGCATTTTTCCCCGTATTTCGTTATTTCTTCACTATGGTAAAAAAATTCGGCATACAATTACGCAATTTATACCAAAGGCACGTTGATGTGTTACAAAACTGCTGGTATGCTTAACTAAACGTAATAATTTCGCAGATTTTTACAGTGAGCAAAAGTTTGCCTCAAATTTTTCTAAAAAGTCAAGAAACAGCCGCTTTTATGACTTTGGTAGACTGTAACTAAAAAAATAATCAAACTTTTCACTCAATTCGAAAAAGGTATAGGGCAAATTTATTTGGCTACTGTCAAATAAGCTGTCTTGGCATTCTTATGAACGGAACAGGATATTGGTTACTTCAACTGAAATCACTCATTGTGCTCAGAAATGACGGATTTTTAAAAAAATTTCAATTCAGTTAAATAGGGCCTCATTGGGGTCAGCTAATATTACATTAAGCACAGTTTTCCCGTACCCGTTGAAAAAATGGCGGACAAAGATTTTAAAAATGACGTTTCAGAAGACTGAAGAAAATTTGCGATTTTTGAAGGGGTTTGTTAACACTGCCAATGCTCGTGGCTGCTGTGACATATACTAACCAAATTTTGCAGGTATAATAGATGCATAAGGGACTATGTACACGTAAATTATTGTGCAAAGTGGTTATTGGTATTTTGTGATATTGGCATGATAAGTCAGAATTGAGGTAAAAAAACTTCAAAGTTACAGATCGCCTAGAACGACTAACAGAAATATGTCATATTTTAGCTGAAAATATTCTTAAAATAAATTGGGTTAGACCTTTTTTGAATGGCTTTTATGCGTAGTGTAAGAGCCACAAAAATTGGCATACAATTTTGTAAGTCCTCAAAAAATACACAAAAAATCCCGTTTTTTAGCTATAAATTAGCCGTAAAAGATTGAATCAATGTCAAAATTAGCTGAAATATTGCTATTTACGTTCGCAATTTCCGTGCCAAGTTTGATTATGTTCGATCAAGTAACTTTTGAATTATTGCAAAAACTTCGAAAACGTAACTACCACCTTAAATCAGTTTTTGGAGTCTAAATCAGTTAAGTTATCAGTTAAAGTTAAAGCTCAAAATAATTTCAGTTAAAGTTAAAGTTAAAGTTAACCCCGAGAAACTAAATCAGTTAAGTTATCAGTTAACTTTAACGGATAACTTTTTTAAAAAAGTTATCAGTTATCAGTTAACTGAAACACCCCTACTCTTGGTACTATATATGTACTCTTGGGTCTTGTTCATACTTAAAGCCGTGTGCCTGTTTTGCCAACTGAAAGGACATTATAGCTGTAAGTATGAAATTATGTATCGACCCTTTCTTTCAGTTTTTCAGTGGCGTCCAAATACAAATAGGTGCGCCGGCAATTTTACAAATTAAAATATGCTATTCATTGTGTAAGGTGGAGTGGCGTGAAAGTTACAAAAAAACCATACGTACCGACCAATATTATCTCACCGTTTTGACTTTTTTCAGATCTGGCTCTTTTTCCCCTTCGTCGGCTCCATTGAACACTTTATCGTCCTGAAAATAAAACAAAAATTTACAAAAAGGTCAAGAATTAGTGAACTTGTTTAGATCCCACCCAACAACTAAGAGAGTAATGGGGAAGAGTATGAAACTAAAAGTAGAAGATGAGTCGAAAGCAGAAACCAGTAGAACGATGCTCGGGCCTGTTGCTCAACTTTACAAGTCTTACAATTGTAACAATTGTAGGTAAGTGTAAAATCAGGTGATTCGTAATGAATTTATATGATGAATTCGTAACGAATCACCTGATTTTGCACTTACAATTGTTACAATTATGTGACTTGTAAAGTTGAGCAACAGGCCGAAATTGATTACCTAGCCCTTTTACGCCTTGATTTCAGGGGAGTTACCCCTCCAATCAAGACAAATCAACACATCACCAATTTAGTGCTGGTGGTGTGCTGAAACGAGGGGGGTACCCCCCTGAAATCAAGACACAGATTATTCTTAGTCCCTTTAGTCGAATCTCTGTTTAGTATCCTAGTTAAATCCAGACAATTTTTCTTACCTTTTCTTTGTTGTCATCTTCATGTTTTCGGCGGTGAGACCGGTCACTCTAAAACAAAAAGTAATAGCCAACGAGAGCATATTACCTACTTGAAGGGATTTAACTTTTAAGACAGCTCATCACCGGCCTAGTCAGTAGCTCAATGGTAGAGCGCTGGTTTGCAGATCCAGAGATGGCTGGTTCGAATCCCACCTGGGTCTTTATGTTAGGAACTTTTTACGCGGGCCCCCGCGTTCATGCTATATTCAGATTTTCTAAATTAAATTAAACGTTAAATGCAAAATGCTCAACTACCAAAGCGAACCAACCACCGCTTGTGAAAGGATGCTGATACATTTCACTAATAGGAGCAGTAATTTGCGGCAATTGGATAGTACCTAACTGTCGATAAAATAATTAGTTAATATTGTCAAATGTGTATTTCATTTCATTATCTCACTTATTTGATCATCTTTGAATAAAACCTGATTTGCAGCAACATTTTTGACGTTCCGTAATGATCGTCAGGATCCAATGCTGATAACCAAAGTTTACAAAGTATAAATGTGCGGACAGGTGGTCAAGGAGGTATGATGATATCTTCGGAATCAGAAGCAAGGTATATACGTGGATAGAGTCCCAGATCATTAGTCAAGAAATTTTTTTATTTTTTCTGATTGTTATATTTTGCTATTGTAATATTTTTTTGCTGTTTGAGAGACTTCGGAGCTACTCAGCAGTAACTGTATGCAGAAAGCAGAAATCAAAATTCTTTTTATCCACAAAATAGTGGCCGCGTTTCATATTTCCGCTGGAATATTGACACTCAGACCTCACAATTTTACCGCTCCTCACTAGCAGAAGAGCTTCTTTAGTTCAATAATCGATACCTACTTATACCTAAAATTCGGTTTCGGTCTTAAAGTTCGTACCGGCTCTAGTTGTAAAGCAGCCTAGCCAATCATAAACACTCTATGGAAACGGACCAATCAGACTGCGTACTAATTCTCGTCCACATTTAAGCCCGGTTCATACCTACTTGTCCTTAAGGGCTCAGCGAGAAGGACAACGTCTGGCGAGCTGCTGTGAAGAAATGACACAAGCGTCGAATTGTTTAAGGACGAAACGATAGGGACAAGGGCAAGGACGAATATGAACCGGGCTTAAGGTGGCGCTCAAGGGAACCGACTTTGGCGTTTAATTTTTTTCAGCGACATTTTTGACCATAATGTCTTGAAGGAAAGTTGTTCAAAATTAAAATAGCTTTCATTTGATGTGCATATTGTGATAAAAAAATTTTTAATTTTTTGGACAATTTTGTAGCCGTACCAAAAAAAAATTTTGTTTCCATATAAAATGATTACTCATATCATTGAAATATGCGGTTTCTTAGCTTTAAATTGATGTATTAAACTTAAGAATAGGTACGTTGAAGTTTTGCTGAGTTATTTAGCCGTGAAAATAGCAAATCCAAAATGAAAAACCTACAAAGCTGATAAATCTTCGAAAATGTCAAATATTTGATTTAATTTCTTCAAAAATTGAGTATGGCTTTTTGTAGCTTTTTCAACGGAGATATGCAGTCCTAGGAAAGGTCTAATTTTTGAAAAAGTGAAACGTGTGGCCAAACCTTACATTTTTGCGTAGCGAAATCGACTACTTTTTTTGGACCTGGGTCCCAGCTGCCGTTTGCAATTGAGTTGAAATTTTGCACAATGAAAGAAAGAATATAAATGCAGACGTGAAAGTTTTTCGATATTCAAATTTTGGCCCGCAGCAGTTTTTGTAGTCGCTCAAACACGACTGATTTTTGAAAAATCGATTTTTTGCATAATCAAAAATAAAAATGAAAAATCGAAGATCAATCACGTCTAGATTTTTGAGAGGTCTTTTTATTGATACCAAGATCATTATTATCGGTTGAAATTTCGCTGAGCTAGGTCAAAAACAAAATTAGTGTGAATAGGAAATTCGACATGGTCATAAAATTTGACACATTCACGTTAAAGTGCTGAACGGTATTGTAAATAGGTTTTTTGATGTCTCTTTGATATACAATTAAAGTGGTATTGCTATTTATTGCAAGAGCTGAGCGCCAAACATGAGTTTTGTTGCTGAGCGCTACCTTAAGGGTCAACATTCTAATCATGCACGGTATCATTTATTTGTCGACGGAATAGGTATACTCCACTAGTGTTTGTGACCGGCCGCGAAAGCCGCCGGCCCGCGGCCGGCCGGTAAATGCCGGCCAGCCGGCCGGCCGGCCCGTGACAACCGGCCGGCCGGGCGGCCGGAGCGGCCGAATTTTTGGATAAAACCAGTCCGGTCCGGAGTGTCATTTTGGCATAAACTTAGCTTGCCGGATTGTTATGCCGGCCTAGTTTTGTCAGTCGGTTGAATCTGGTTGGCCGGCCGGCGTTTTTAACCGGCCGGCCGGCCCTCGCCGGATTTTTTCGGCCGGCCGGCCGGCCGAAAATTCCGGCCGGTCACAAACACTATACTCCACCAGTCTACACTTAATGTACATACCTAGTCTTTGTGATGAGTACGTTTGCTCTATACTGAACAGAC
>JASANF010001525.1:0-44043 GCA_030248245.1 Trissonchulus sp. WLG1_4 | reverse complement strand
GGTACGAGTAACATTATTTGACCGCAGTATAATAGTCTACGGCTCATTGACCCTTTTTACTGCCAACGGGCCGGGCCGGGCCGGGCTAAAAAACTTTTTGTTGATTTTTCTGCCAGGCATTTTTTTAACAGTCATATATCATTTTTGCAACTGTTTTCTATCAGTTGATAAAAACGTTCTATGAAAAGTTTTATTGTCAGCGATTTGACTAACGATTGTATTACCAATGTTTATAAGGAATTTGAAGCTACGTTTATTATTACATAATTCAAATAATTTAATTTAATAGTTGCAAGTAATTAAAGTGATAGTTGGAAGAGTATGGTAATAGTTGTAAGTAATAGTTCTAAGTAGCAATAAATTGCTTGTGTTTAGTGACTTTAAAAATATTTTTAATTGCTCTTAGCCAATGCTGGTACATAAGAACATCCAGAAAATACATTGCTTTATTCATGTTTCAAGTTATTACTTACGAATACAAGACTTTAAAGTTAAGGGTAACTAGGGTAACTATTGCATAATTACAACCAATGAAAGACACACGCATATGCTTCATATAACTCCATCAATACTTGATAAACTTAAGAAATTAAAATGTAAAAAATATACAAAGTACGCGACTGTTAGCTTAATCAAATCAATCAAAGCAGAAATTGGAAACGGTCATACAGCTTCCGTTTTATGGGTTGTTCTAGTCTTGTGAAAGAATTAGTCATACTTCCTGAGGTGCCTGTTGTTCAACTTTACAAGTCTTACCATTGTGACAATTGTTAGAGCAAAATTAGGAGATTCGTGATGAAGTTGTCACATTTATAATTCATACTTGTGACTGAGCATTATACTGCTGTATGCAAGTAACTATAATACCTGATTCTGTGTCCCCGAGCAAAATTAAAACCTGCTCAACGTTTCAGTTCTGTCAATTAGTCAGCCAATCAAAATGGTTACTTACAGCTACGCTTTTTTTCAGTAGACACTAAAATGAACGAAAACGAAACGAAAACGAAAAAGAAAACGAAAACGAAAGTGAATTGAAGCGAAGCCAACTTTTTCGGCTTGCGCAACAAAGTTCTGAACAATTTGACGAGCAGTAGACAAATGAAGGCAGCTGCATGCTGCTTGTTTATTCAAATGTTTACATGACGGGGGGTGTCACTTTTAAGTAGACTTTCGTTAGTTGGTATATAGCTATATAATATATGTATTGTTTTGCAAACTTAACCGTACATTGAAATAAAATAAAAGTAATAAATTAGCGCAAATTGATACAATACTGACTCTCTGACAGGATGCACTATAAGATATATATTAGTACAAAAAGTAAGAATTTAAAATTTAAATTTCTAACCTGAAAATTCAAAAATTGACGCAACTTATAAAATATATAGTAAAATAAATAGTAAAGTTGACTTAGCAGACAAAAATTTTGAACAATGTATAAGTGACACTTGAAAGTTAAACTCATCATTAAATAAATATTTAACACATTTTTGACGGCACCCTTTTTGAAAAAGTTTTGGAGTGCACTTGTGCTTGACCTCAGCTGCTACTAGATCCTTTGTCGGCTCCAAAGGGCATGCTGGGCAGGCTGTCAAAAATTGACAGATAAAGAAAACGAAAACAAAAGAAAGTAAGAAATTGAAGGAAAACGAAAGGAAAACGAAAACGAAAAAGAAAACGAAAGAAATATCAACTGAAAAAAGCGTAGCTGTAACTATAAAAAATCTCACTCTTGCGGGCCTGTTAGTACACAGCTGTCACGAATTTATGTTGCTTTATGGTTATGTTAATTTATGTTTAAACGTTTAAACGTTTAAACGCGTTTAAACGTTTAAACGTAGAAAACATTAAACGATTCGAAAACCGCGTTTTTTGAACCCGTACACGTTTAAAGGGTTCCAAACCGATTACGCGTTTAAACGCGTTTAAACGGATCAAACCGTTTAAATGTGCCCATGCCTAAGACATTTTTTACATTAGGCACAATTTTACATACGAGGACAATAGGACAACTTCTTAAGGACAAGGACCAAACAGACGAGGGTCCAGTAGCACCAGGCTTAAGTCATTTTGCAAATTTTTTTAAACAATTGCAAAAAACCAGCCATTATTACAACAGTATAGGAAAAAAAGCATGCAAAATGAATGTGTAAAATAAAATAAATAAATATAAATGAATAAATAAAATAAAATGTATCATACAACTTTATACTATATGTTTTCCAATACAAAGTATCGACTTTTCTGTAATTATACCACTTATGTATATAGTGCAAAGCACCTTCTAATCTATTTGACACTCAAACTGTAGTTCCAGGCTGGGTAAACATGTGTGTTATAATCAGTCAATTTCGACAGTTTAAATACTTTCAAACACTCTCACTCTCTCGAGTATACTATTAGAGATTAACACAACAATACGCTTTGAATGAGGATAAAAAAATTGCATTGACACATCTTTATGTCGCGTTACCCATTTTCATGCATAATCTTTCCCGTGTTGGCTCGGCTCGGCTTGACCCCAGACATATTCGAATTAAAGTCGACAACAGCTGTTGTAGACGTTTCCATTTTAAAACACCGCATGATAAAATCCTTCGAAATTAACCTCAGCTTTTTGTTTAAAATCATGTAACAGCAACCATTGTTGCTAATTGAAAAAGACCACATGAACCAGTAAACATGAAATTGCCACTCAAACTTGTCTGGGAAATAAGACCCAAAGTTAGTAAACACTAGGCTTGAAAGTTCCAAAGTTATTTGCTGAAAACACAAAGTTGCTGCTTGAATAATTAACGTTTTTTCCTTACCTATACTTCTTGCTTTGCTCATTCGAAGTAGTTGTAGCACAGTCACTATGTTTAACAATACTGCAACAATTATGATAGCACAATTTATCCAAGTTACAGTATGTATGAAAATAGCGCCTGTTTCTGTGTATCCTACAAACAAAGTTTCGTTGTCTGGTTGATGCACTGTAAGCTGACAACACGGGTGCAGTTGTGTGAGTGAGAGTCCCAAGCCAATGGTCCAAGAAACAGCGGCTGCCAAGAGCGACATTCTTCTGTCATTACTCTAAACAGAAAACCAAGGGCCCATTGCTTCACCTGATTAAAGGGTTAATTATAATCGGACGAAACGGTTTAAAAATTATGCTGGAAAATGTCATTCCGAAACCTCTGGATTAAACGGCTTAGCGCGCTGCTTTTTAATCGGACTAAATGACTTAACTATGTACGCTAATGTTAAGCGCGCATGTTAACATAGTCCAGTGGTAGTTTTGGAATGGGGTCAGACTAAAATTACGCCGTCAACTTATTTTATTATGCCATTCCAAAACCTCGGACTAAAATAAGTACCGTCCGTTTAATCCGGTAAAGGCCCCTAGACAAGCCATTGCACTGACAAACATTGATACAACTACAGTTTTTATGTTGGATTCTATAGAAATCAGGATAAAGCTTCCACTTACTTTCATAAATACAGGCAAGTTCACGGACAAAAATCTAATTAATGCAATATCAACTGTCGTGTATATTGCCAAATAGCTGCCTGTATATGACACTGCTTGGGTTAAGATCTGAACATTGAGTGAGAACTGAATCATTGAATGTTTGGGCGCAAAATGCAAGGACCAGAACATAATAAATGTAGCGTTTGATAGAAAATCTGCAGCCGCTAATGAGTAAACCAGTATGTAAAAGCCATTTTTAAACTCTGCACGATGTTTTAAAAGAAGTGCAATCGAACATACATAGACCAAGTAAAAAGAGCAGTGAAGCACAATCATAATTATTAGCAACGTATCTGCTGTAAATTCGTCCATTGTAGACAATCTGTAATAGACTAAAATATTTTTTGTTGACCTTTCCAAAAACCAACTTAACCAGAACTGAAAACTTAAAATACAACTGAAAGCATATGTAAATACACTCAAAACAAGGAAAATTAAATGTACGTCATAACACTTTAATATTCATGAGTTAGATGTGCCATGCAAGAACCTCATATGTTAAGAAAACCATAATTGATGAACCTTAAACAGCTAACTTGGGGTTGCTAAATTAAAACCTGGTTGAAAAAAATGCCGATTTTGCGGCGATTATGTACATTATATTAAATGTATAACCATGTAGTCGTGTAGCAACAAATAGACGACACCAAATAAGTAAAAATTAAGTAGAAATTTTTGCTTGAATTTTAATTGGTTTTCAATTAAGAAGTGTAATCAGAAAATTTAAAGACAAATATTGAGTTTAAGATTTTTAATGTATTATTTTCAGATCACCGCTGTTTCGGAATTACCACAGCTGCCGCATCAATCGCTAGTGAGGCTTTATGAGCGAATGTCAGCTGTACTACTGTGCCCGATCAACAAATATAGTGAGCCAGTACGCTTACAAATTGGGCCGCTATGTTGAATGGTGTGAGTTGGTGTGAGCTTCACAGTCAAAAAATGTCTGCCAGCGGATCCAGTGGTAATAGAATTATATTTGATGCATTTGTACGACAGAGCTATCACCGCATGCATTAGCCTATTTCACGTAAAGGAGGTAAAGGTAAAAGTAACCCGCGGACAGATAACTATCCTTTGGCGTGTCCGCCCTCGGGTGCGGTGCTCATCCCCGTTACAAATGCCCTGCATAGTATTCGCTAGGCTCACGTCGTGGTCGATCAATCCATGCCAGTTAGTGCAAGTGTATCTTACATATATAATAGTTTCAGCTAGACGGCAGTTTTCTTTAGTCCCTCCCAACCACCAAAAAGGCCACTAGAACGTCAAATCATTGTTTAAAACATTCAAAACCCATGCGTGACAAGTTCAGAACTATTACTATGACATCAGTAGCGTACCGCAAGGTTTTGTTGCTATTAAATAGTGTCCAACCTACGCCACAGTGCCATGAAATTCAAAAAGACAAATTCCCGATTTTTTTTCGGCAGAATAAAACGGACAAGTGTTGCAGAGGCAAAACGATACTCATTGCTAAAACAAATGACGTATCCTGCAACCATTTTCTCCTAGAAAAATTTGTCAATTTTTCTAGTGTCGCGAAAGCAGTCGAATTTGTACACTGTAATACTTGTTCAGTGAAAGGTAAGACATTGTTCAATACGTTTTTTTTAAATCTACATATGTTACGGCAAACATTTTCAGCAAATAACAAACTGCAGCATATAGTTAGCAGTGAAGTCGCAAATTTGAAAAAATTACGTTTGAAATTATATTCACATTTGATAATTTTGTCACAATTATCGATCTGTTAGTTTACTGTGTCTACACAGACTAAAAGCCAATAGTAGTTTAATTTACACACACTTAGTTTTAGTGCGAATTGTTTTAGTGGATGTGGCATTTTACCTACTCGTTTGAACCGTGAAGCTGTACGTAAACTGTGTAGTACTCGCATAGCAACTGGAACAGCAACAACAATTGACGCTGCATGGAATCGAACAGCGGCGATTGCCGTTCGTTAGTGAGTACCACCGAAATTGCATGAAATTCATGTAAAGATGCACAAAATCTAGAAAAACATCATTTATCGTTTATCATCATTTGCGGATAGCATATATAAGAATACAGCTATACTAAGGGCCTATTCCTTTACCGGATTAAACGGACTGGACCTATTATAGTCCGAGGTTTTGGAATGACAAATCGGACTAAACGGACTAAACGAGTTAAAATAAGTCAGCGGCTCAATTTTAGTTTAACCCCATTCCAAAACTACCACTGGACTAAACGGACTTGACATGCACACTTAACATCAGCGTGCATAGTTAAGTCCTTTTAGTCCAATTAAAAAGCAGCGCGCTAAAAGTTAAGTCCGTTTAACCCGAAGGCTTTGGAATGGCATTTTTAAGCTTAATTTTTAAACCGGTTAGTCCGATTATAATTAACCCTTTAATCCAGTAAAGGAATCAGCCGTAAGACTTACATTGGTACGGATGTTATAAGCTTAACTTGTTCAACGGAATGTCTACAATTATATCCTTATGCTTCAAGCTTTAACTCGCTTGCAACATTCAGAAGTGAAGCTGCTTTTTATTTCCAAAAGGAACAAAGACACTGCCTTTTTGGAAAGCTCAAAACTAAAACACAATTTGTAGCAGTGTTTCATTACAACATTTCATTTCATAACTCATAACGGAAATATTTTCAGATATCATGAGAATTCATTGAATATAAGAATATAAGAAAATTTATCCACTGCTCACGGTTTTTTAGAATACAAAAGCACTATGACTCACTGAGAAATAATAAGAAACACGCAAGTGAATAGTTTTGTTTCATGTTATTTAGGAAAAAACAAATTTAAAAAATTATTTAAAATTTTGCTTGAGTGTTTAACATAAATAGTAATATTATAATTGTTAACTCATTCGTTACTTTTTACATTTTTACGTTTATTGTTTCTCAATGATTGTGTCAATTATGGATTAAACGGATTAGACTAAAATTTGTTTGCCTAATAACTATTCTCAATGTTGAGGTTGACTTAAGGTGGTAATGTCGCCAAAGCAGTTTTGCTCATAGGCAGCAAAATGAGAACTCTTTGCTTTGAAATTGTACGTTGACTGAGAAACTAGTGAAATGCCATATGGTGTCAAATAAATACTGCCAGACACTAGACTACCAATATTTACCAATATTTTTAACCAATCACCATTTGTGAGCCAGACATCACACAATAGAGACATAAAAGTTCAAAAAATCAAGCCAGATATCAGATTGGCCAGCTTGTGAAGTACATGTAATGTTTTGACGCACGATTTTTTGCCACAAATAGGAAAAATGAAAAATGAAGCTTCGTTTTTCTTTTGATTTCAAAATAAGTGTCTAATTGTTTTACAATTTATCATTATTGCTGTGAGTGCTTTACAAGTAAGGCACAGTTTCACAGTTCAAACAGGCATTACTCCACAACCACTCAAGCAATTTGCGCTAAATTATGTGTGCATGAACTAGAGCATATGTGCTTTTACTTTGTGTAAAGAATCTTAACAAAAAGTTTTTTAATTGTGACGAAATTATCGAATGTGAATAAGTTTTTAAAACGTGATTTTTCCGACTTTGCGACTTCACTGCTAACGTTATGCTGCATCAATTTTGCTGAAACTTGGCAAACATATTTGCCTTGAAACATATTTTTAGAATATATAAAGAACACTGACCTATCTTTCAATGAAAAAGTTTTATAGTCGCGCAAATTCGACTGCTTTCGCGACACTACCCCCTTAAAACATTTTGTACTCACGCGGGAGGTGTTGCAAATAATTGCTATCGCAAATTTCGTATAAAAGCACAAACGGTGTTATGAGTATTGGCAAAACAAATTTTGATCTAATCCGCTTAATCCGTTATAGGAATTGGCGATTAGCGAAAATGGGATTACGGCCTGATGTCAGCTTAACCAAGCTAATTATTAAATTCTATACCTGTTTCTGACAGAGCCGCGCCTGCGGGTCAAATGCATTATATTTACAACTTCTTTGCATCCTTCGGTGATACTATCACACGGATGCTAGATAAATCTACTATTGAAAGCTGCTTCACAAAACTCAGTAACTGAACCGCATTGGTCAAACCTACAAAACGCGTTTTTTATGTTTCGCCACAGCGCAACAGGTACTTTTGTGTAGGATTCGTCAAATGTAAATGGCCAGACTTACTTTCATTTCGGGTACCTAATTAGAATAAAAAATTTTCCAATTCAACATCGTGACATTTATTCACAGACAGATTAAAGTTTTACTGAGTTAAAACTTACTTAAACTATAAATTATGCAACAGATATATGCAGCGGTTTCAAGCAAGCAAGAAACAGCCGTCTCTAATAATAATAATAATAATAGCTAGACAGTAACTCGAGTTCAAACTTTTTAGTGGTATATGAAGTCTGGCGGTCAACATGGTTATATGCGGTGTTTATAAAACTGCACTAATTATTCAACAATAAATCAAAAAATGTCACAATGCACGTAAAGTGTTATTTTCTTTTCATGTACTTTTTTGACTGATTTGTTTTGATGTGACAGCTATTAAGATTTCAGTTTGATGCAGCACAATTTTAACGGTAGTCGATGTTATGTGATTATTTGCTATGTATTATGTTTAATCAGAACTGCAACGAAACTAGTTTCAAGGTTACCATTCAGTTCCCTTATAAAAACAACCCAAGTTCTAAATAAGGCGTGTGCCAGAAATAATGTATGTAAACAAAACTAGGCATTGCAGTAACACTATTCAGGCTTTTTAGCTAATGCATATGATAAGCACTAAGTGACTTAAGATAATGCTTTGCGCGTGTCACATACAAACTCCACAATTGATGAAAAAAACGTCGTGAATTAGGGCAAAAAAGTCAACCCATTTTTATTTCAGTTAAAGTTAAAGTTAGGCAAAAGGCCTAGTTTAGTTAAAATTAAAGTTAAAGTTAGACCACTACCTTTTTTTGAAGTTAAAGTTAAAGTTTGCTCTCTGTTTTCGTTAAAGTTAAAGTTAAAGTATGACCACTAACTTTTTTAAAAGTTAAAGTTAAAGTAATGCGCCTAACTGTTTTAAATAAAGTTAAATTAAGATCCAAAACTTTTTAGTTAAAGTTATAAAGAGTTGTTTTACCGCCGATTGCACCAAATAAGTTTAAGAATAAGAATAAGCTATTCCAGAATAAAATCGGAATAAACCCATTTTCCGTTGCACCAAATAAGTTTAAGTATAAGATTAGAATAAGAATAAAATCAGATTACCGAGCGTTGCACCAAATAAGAATAGGAATAAAATCGGAATAAAATTGGACTAAATGCTGTTTTTATTCTTATTCTTATTCCTGTTCCGGACCAGGTTTAAGTATGAATTTCACTCATTTTCATGTTACAATCGTGCCGTTACGGTTGAATATTCAAGTCTCGCTTAATACGGGACGGGAACGGAGCAGCAGGATCCTGCGATTTCTCGAAGAAAACGCTTAAGGTAAAGGTTTACTAAACCGTTGGTTTTACTCACGTTTTGCTTTTGCATGATTTGCACATAATTTCATTACAAAATCTCTTTTTTTTTGTTACAAATTTTATAGATTTTGTAGATGTCGTGGTTTTAGCTCAGTTAAAATTTCAGCAGAATAGAGAATTGCTGCACTGCAGGTTTCGCATTTCAGTTTCAGTTTTAAAACCATGGTTTAAGAAAATCCACGGAATTTTGAACAAATCAAGCTATATTTCGTAATGAATTATGTGCATTCATACAAAACGTACGTAAAACGACCTTAGTGATATTTACCCTTGAATTTTTACGACTATTTTTCTCTTCAACCATCTGGAATTTCGTAAAAAAATCATACTTTCTAAACAATCACAGTTTGCGTTCTACTTCCTCTTGTCAACAGTGTTATATTTTATAGTCAATGAATTCGCGCAGGGCCGGGTCTCAAGGCCATCAAGCTCATGTGATGTGTCACAAACGACATGCACTGTTAATTTTGGTTACAAATGGCACTTTTTCAAGAAAATTTTGCAAAATTTTACAAAAGTTAGAGTATTTTCGGCGATTTGAAGGGTTCTGCTAAACAGTGTCCCTCCGGACATTTTTTCTGGAAAATTGTCCGCCCGGACACTTTTTGGAAGCTTCTGTTCCACTTAAGCCCGGTTCATACTTGTCCTTGTCCCTGTCCCTATTGTTTTGTCCTTAAGTAGTTATCAAGAAATCTACGTACACAAATAAGCTAATTTTTGGTATGAAGATAGTCAAAGTGATTTCCAGACCGTATACAAAAAGTACCCGATACCGCTTTAGTCCTATCGTCACAGCAGATGACCGAAATTTGTCCTTGTCCCTGTCCATGTGTTCTTGAGGACAAGTATGAACCGGGCTTTAGCATTCAAAAAACTATGCTGACCGAGATGAAAACGGGTCAGATTAATTTTTGGTTTGGTCCAGTGGAGTGTAACCCAAATTTTTTTCGGTTCGTTAAGAACACTGGGTAGAGATCTCCCCACATGTGAAACTTATTTGCTGATTCGTGGCTGATCCCTCCCGCAGCTGAGGCATATGCCTTCATTCATGTAGTGGGGTACTCTCCCTCAAAGTTGTGGCCTTTTGTAGGAGATAATGGTCACAGCATGTATGCGCCGCAAGGCCACAAAGATGTACATACATTGTCACACTCTTCCTATTTTATACTCTTGATATTCCATATCCATTAGCACAGTCAAAAAACAGAGGCAGTAGTGAAGCTGAACGCAAATAAAAGTCAAACGTTTCACCCCGTGGGAACAAGAAAATGACTCAGCAATGCTTCAACTGTGCGAGATTGTCATTGGCTAATCAAAATCTGGACGAAATTATCATTGGCCTGCACAATGCACGTGACAATAAAAATAGGAATAAGAACTAGAACTTGGATAAGAATAAGTATACTTATTCTTATTCCTATTCTCTAAAATTTCAGGATTAGCTAATTTAATCCTATTCTTATTTGGTGCAACGGAAAATAAGATTAAAATAAGAATAGGATTAGCTACTCCAGAATAGGCCATATTCTGGTATTAGCTATTCTTATTTGGTGCAATCGGCCGTTAGACAGAGAGATAAGTATAATTTTCAGCTTTATACATAACCACACTGCGTAACTTTAGTGAATAGACATTAATGGGTGAGCCTAGAGTCGGCAATGCCAGAAAACTTTCCGGAAACTTCTTCCGAAAACTTCTAGAGGTAGTTTTCTAGAAAGTTTCAGACTTGACCGGAAAACTTTTGACAGGCTTAAAAAGTTTCCAACCTGAATGAAATTTTCTGACAAACTGTTTTTTAAAACTGACCGCAGTGGTTACTGTAGTCCGTGGGGGTCAACTGGGTTCATGGTGACAAAAATAAACCCCAGATTTGAGTTCAGTACCTCAAAATACTCCTGGATAACGAGATTTAACCACTCCGGCGTCTCCGGGTCATTTTGTAGGTTGTACAAAACGTTGGGGTCCCCTCCACAATTAAGGGTATACCCTCATTTGTGGGGGGAGCTCCCCACGTTTGAAACCTATGGTCTGATTCGTAGGGGGGTCCCCCCACAGCTGAGGGCTAGGCATGCCTTCATTCTTGTACAATGGTACCTCCCCACAGTTGTGGCCTTTTTGGGGAAATAGTAGTCGCAGCATGTACACACTGCTAGGCCACAAACGTATATAGTGTCACACTCTTTCTATTACGTACTCTTGATAGGGGTAATGTGAGCACATGACTACGAATCAGCTGTTTGTTTATGTCTAGAAAGAACCAACTTGGACCATCATACACCTCCAACATCAGTGCCGTACCCGGAAAAAATTTAGAAGGCGAATGACTGATTTTTAAATGCACTTTAAGCAATTTTAAAACTAATAAAACGCATTACAAACAACAGATCATTTAACCACAAAGTTGCAGGGGCCTGGGGGCGGCAGCCCCCAGAAAACAATTAGCGATTTTTCCAATATTTAGACCGAATTTGGTCAGCTGGAAACGTATCAGAAACTTTTTCCGACAGTACCTAATTTAAAACCAAAATTGGTCAGTTAGAGATGTATCAGAAAATTTTTTTGAAACCTGTCTTCAAAAAAGAGCAGTCAGTTCCCATACATGCGGCAACATGTGGCTGCAATTTTTACACTATGCAGTTGCAGAGTTTACTCTCTAGAAAGAACAAATATACCACTACACTACTTCAATAATAAAATCATATGAGCCCTTTACAAGTATATTATGTATGGTTATGGCACTGGTTGGCGTGCTATAGGGTGATTTATACGCATGTTTCTGTGAAACTCCGAGTGCAGGAGCACGAGTGCGCGAAGCGCACGACTGCACCTGCACGAGGGTTTCATAGTTACATGCGTATCAATTACGTTTAGCATTAAAAACAGTGCTATAAGTTGCTTGTAATTTGGTTTTAAATACGTACGTAAAATTTTCAGCGAGTTGAGACAAATGTCAAGACTGGTGGGGATCGAACCCACTGCACTCTGACAAGTCAAACACCTTATCCATTAGGCTACAGTTTTGCTGCTGATAACCTGGTCGCCTTAGTTGTCACACATAACTTTTATGCATAGTGAATGTACGTAGGTACAGTACTGCGCGTAAAAAAATTCCCTGTTAGTCGGCGTACGACGAGCTTCATCCTTCGCGAAAAGTGACGGTGACGAACGGTGGCCGGAAATGGTGGAGAAAAAATTTTCAATTTTTCACTTTTTTACATTGAAAATGTGTTTTGGAGCACTTTTTAAAAATTTTTCG
The DNA here is from genome assembly GCA_030248245.1 of Trissonchulus sp. WLG1_4. Taxonomy (NCBI): domain Eukaryota; kingdom Metazoa; phylum Nematoda; class Enoplea; order Enoplida; family Ironidae; genus Trissonchulus; species Trissonchulus sp. WLG1_4. The sequence continues at coordinate 31,775 of JASANF010001525.1, read as the reverse complement.
TTCGTCGCTTTCCGGCCAACCTTGGTCACTTTTCGCAACGGATGAAGCTCGTCGTACACCGACAAACAGGCAACTTTTTGCACAGTACTGTATCGCAACACATAGACCCGTACACAAATCTGTGCAAAACTGAGTCCACTAACACTGCCGCTGTTCTATTCGCGAAATATTATGCAAATTGATGTCAGTGTTGAAGTGGCTTAGTGGTTAAGATGGTGGACTAAAAAACCGCGTATTCGATGGTGATGGTTCGATTCATCTTGTCTTTACTTTTCTTTCGATTTCTATAGCGTGCGGTATAAGTAAGGCGGCGCTGTAGAGTGCAGTATAAGTAGATTGCACGCTACAGCGTGCCGTTATAATAACCAGGTTATAGCACGCTACTAATACACTAAACCAAAAATTACAATAAGTTGTGAATGCGTTAACCTGTGCGGCCTCCAGTTAAAATATATAGGTACCACGATTAAAAATTACAGTTGTGTACAGCGTCGGAAGAAAAAATTTAAATTTGACAAAAATTTTGGTTAATTAGAACATGAAGTAAAATATTTCTTAAATTATCTTACCGGAAATTAAAAAAGTTATAAAAAGTATAGATTCAAAATTTTGAATAAAAGTTATAATTTAAGTTAAAGTTAAGAAATTGGCGGAATTTAAGTTAAAGTTAAAGTATGGGTGCTTGAATTTAAATTAAGTTAAACTTAAAGTAAGACCCTTAACTTTTTTGAAGTAAAAGATAAAGTAAGACCCCTAACTTTTTTAATTTTAGTTAAAGTTAAAGTTTAACTTTTTTGCCCTAGGTACTACCCACCGCAAGCACATTGACTTTTTATTTTTGACCAAGTTCGATAACACTGCTATATGTAGGTAGGTATTGAGACTTTCACTGATACTACTAACCTCATGCCTGACTGTTTAACATTAAACGTCCCTGCACATATATACCTATACTTAACCTTGAGGCAAACTTACAGACGGGCCCATTTGCATTAGCGGGCGCAGCGTACGCAATTTGTAATTAAAATGTCTCCACTGCCAGATGCATTGCGAAATGATGCACACAATACAGCAGGCAGTGTGAATATTCTACTCATAGAATGCACCCACTCATGCGCCATGAAATACGCCATGCAATACCCCCTCGTGTGAAATGGCATTGCAGGTTGCTTCAAACATCCGAAAGTTAAGGAATAAAGTTTTCCTCTAAAAGGAACAAACCTCAGTGCTTTGACAGCTCCAGACTACACAATAAATGTAGCGAGTGGTTCTGAAATATTGTATTAAACCCTGAAAAGCAACTGTTTCAGGTATCATGCGACTTAATTATGAGAAATTCCAATGTCTACCCACGTTCTTGTGAAATACAAAGCATATGACTCAATGGGAAAACGATTAGAACCACGCAAAGTTGATCACAGTCTTTTGTTTCACTTTTGTAATCAGGAACGAGTATTCATCGTTATTTTACGGATAACAATATTTGAAAGCATTGTTCAAAACTTTAGTGTTGGGTATTGAATATGAATATATAGTTTGTGGACTGCTGATTTATTATTCTTATTCATTCTTTTGTTTTTCAAAACATTGTACCAAATGCAACTGAAGCTTACACTTCAGAATGCTAAAATTTATAGTAGTAGGATGTTGGAAAAGCAAGAAAGATTACTAGCAATATAGCAAGGATTGTTGAAACAAAACATGAAAAATTGTTGGTGCCAAATTTTTTGTGTCGGCATCGCATAAATTTATGCGGCTTTTTTGTAGCGTACTTTACATGCGTGTTAACATCTTTTGTGAAATATTGATTAATTTAACATTTTTGCGCGGTAACCTCAACCGCCGTGCATACATAGGTCGCCCCTCAAATCTAGCTTGCCTGCGAAACTAATAATTAGTTTTGAGGGCAAGCAGGACTGCAGTTGCAGATTGATTTCCCACTGCCTATCCTTTGTCAAGATATGGGATTAACTCAAGTGGCCTGTTTAATGCTGAACTGAGTTGTCTTGTTATTATTTTCGTCGAGCAATTGAAAGTCGAGCGAATGAAAGTACGCCGTCTTATTAGTGCCACACACGTATTCTGCAACAGAAACTGTTTTGTCTGGGTTTCTCTACAGCTAGGTTGGTCCTAAAATTTAAAAGGCTGTTTAAATATCAGCTACAAATGACTGCTAAGCTCCGCCTACCTAATATTACGGCGAGAAAACCTAGCTGAAATTTTCAAATTAGTTACACAACTGTTGAAACTGTTGAAACGACCTGGGCCCGATTTAGTGAAGCAAAATGCTCGTCGTTGAAAATGTTCGTCGTTGAAAATTTTGGATTGGTCGAAACATTTTCAACGACGAACATAACACGTAATTATAGGACAAATGTTCGTCGTTGAAAAATAAATGTTCGTCGTTGAAAAACAAATGTTCGTCGTTGAACAAGCAAATGTTCGTCGTTGAAAATGCTCGTCGGTGAAAAAACAAATGTTCGTCGTTGAAAAACAAATGTTCGTCGTTGAAAGTTTTTTCAACGACGAGCTTTTGTCTTTTAGAACATAATTATGTTCTAAAAAATCAAAGCTCGTCGTTGAAAAATTTTTCAACGACGAACAATTTCAACAACGAACATTTGTTTTTCAACGACGAACATGTTTTTCAACGACGAACATGTTTTTCAACGACGAACATTTGTTTTTCAACGACAAACATTTTGTTTTGATAAATCGGGCCCCGGTCAGGCTCAGGACAACCTAAGATAAAAACTACACAGCTCTACTGGTTGCTGAAAAGTAACACATCGTGACGTTTTCAAGCAACCAAATTTAAGCATCAAATATTCATAACACCATTCCCGTTGCCATATAATATATACTTTCGTTATTTATTTTCAAAATTATAACACACCAATCCATTCGGGATATAATATATTCGTTTGTTAATAATTTTCAACACACGACAATAGCACATTTTTCTCATTTTCTTGTATAGCCATCAGATTTCATCCGTTTATTGTGGTGGTGGTGGCGGAGGGGCTCTAGCTCTAGGGTGACGGATGGCAAATCTAGCCCCCAGTTGCGGCTCCATTGACAGAGAACGATGGTTGTGATGTTTCGGTCGCGAGGCGCCAAATTTTGCACTGCGACTTGTTGCCTGGGCGACAGCACAAAGCAAAAGAGCGATGAGGAAGAGAAAGCTGCAATGATAGGGACAAACACGTACAACAGTGTGATACAAAATATTATATCATACCTGTCTTGAAATAACAGTGCAATAACTAACGACAATAACTAAGTGCACGCTGCTAGATTCACAGCGTGCCGTATAATTTAGTTATTGCACTGCTGTAGGCGTGCATCTTAGTTATTGCACTGTTGTTTCAAAACAGTTATAACATAAGTATCACTTTGTAGCGTGCACTCAGCAATCATTTGCACTGGCACGTGAAGCCCGCGTGCATAAACTAGTGCGCTGCGCGCACTCGCTCATGCACTTGGAGCTTCACGTAACGGTGAGTATAACAGTGAGTAACACTGCACTCGGAGTTTCACAGAAACATGCGTCTAATTCACTTATCACGCCGACCACTGCTATTGCAAATACAGAAGGCATTAGTCAATAAGGAGATTTACAAAATATGTTTAATTTAAACTTATTTGAATAATTTCGAATTGAAAGGTGAATTAAAAATGCGCATTATATGTACTTGTTATGATTGCAAGGGTGGCGTGGCCCCTGCTTGAGGTTACAATCTCCAGGCCCCGCGCGACCTTATTTTGAGAAACAGACAAAATAGAACTTGTTTACCCTTTAGCTACACTTCGTGTCTGAAAATTTACACAGCCAAAACGTCAAAAAAGGTGCAAAACCCATTTTCCTCCTTTGTGCGCCAGGCCGCAGATTTACATATCTAGAAAGGCTAAGTAGCGAACTCCTGAATGACCAATTATATTGGTCATTACTGATGGTAAAAGTAATACTAATAGTAATTATATTGTAGTGCATTGGCTTAAAAATTAGTGCGTTTATGACACTCACTCAATCTAAAGTATTTTCCATACACTTGAAGAACTGTACGCTAGCAAATGATGTAAAATTCGTGATAAATTCTTCAAGAAACATCTTTCAGTGGTCCTGAACAGAAAATATAGTTACATATCGAGTATTGACCTGTCATGTCCAGTTACATACTTGAGCCAACCGTTCAAAACGACAAGTAGCGTTGAGCACTTACCGCATTTTGACGCGGCCAGATGGCAACTAAATGCAGTAGTTTGATAAAGGATTCCCCTACTACAAAGCATTCTTCAGCAGCCTTTATATATAAAGTTATGGACTATAAAAGAGATAAGCGTTATGATTAACGATCGATACCATTTTATTGTTCTACAATATGTGTTAAGAAATATACCAACAGATCCTTATCAGATAACATCAGCATCAGAATGACCCAAGGGAGGCTCAAATTTAAACCATCCAAATCTGAGTCTGCAGACCAGCGCTTCACTATTACAGCTACTGCTTAAGTAATTGTTTTAGTGAATCGTTTGTTAATCTGGTTAAGTACCTAACACCCAAAATCGCCTGATTTGAATGACTATTTGTCCACCAAAATCATCACGAAGCGTGTAAGTACATATTATTGTTTAAATTTAATGTGTTAAATTGTTTGTTGCTTGTATTGTTTTAGTATATTGCAGATTGCAAAGATTAACAAACATGCACGCTAACATCTTGTAGTAATGACCTTATAGCCCCCGCCTGATATCGGCTGTTATATGACACAACTGTAGAAGTAAATCAACAAAGCAATTACTTACAGCTAAATATTGACGTTTTGTAGCTAATGCAATAATATTTATCTTTATATGCAAATTGCATTATAAAAATTTTAAAATATTGGTCAATAAACTAGATCCAGATGTGTCTGGGCTTAAAGTAAACTTCGAACAAGCTAAACTTCGCCATCTTGTGTTGCTTCTGCAAAATAACTAACGCCTGTTACATAGCTGATAGTTAATTATTCGTTCAGCTTGGTCACTTCGTCTTGTCTTGTTTAAATAAAACTTTGCTCGGCCAAATAAATAAATATCACTGAAATGTTACTCATTATTTAATAAATTTTTAACACATATTTGACGCCACCCTCTTTGAAAAACTTTAAAGAGTGGATTTGTTCTTGACCTCAGCTGTTACTAGACCCTTTTTCGCCTCCAAAGGTCATGCTGGGAAAGTTGTCGAAAGTTGACAGCTAAAGAAAACGAAAACAAAAGAAATTAAGAAATTGAAAGAAAACGAAAGAAATATCAACTGAAAAAAAGCGTAGCTGTAACAAGCTCTTCTGCTGAGTGAGAACGGGTTACACTGCGAGGTCGGAGTGTCAATATTCCTGAGGAAATATTAAACGCGGCCAATTTTTATGGATAAAATAATTTACATAACTCCCATATTCTGCACACATGGCCTGCTGAGTAGCTCCAAAGTTTTTCCCAACAACAAGATGTGATAAATTGTAAACAGTAAACACGTCTTGAAGTAACAAACTTATTGAAGTTAGTGTTTTACAAAGACTGGTCTCACCGACACGTACGTACACGCTTGTGTACTTTTGTACGACAGTTTTATTGCTGCTGAAACGCAGTGTTTCATCAAAGAGGTACGCTAGCGCGGTTGGCTCAGTTGGTATGTGCTGCGCGCATTTACTGATTTCGGATCAGAACGTCGGTAGTTCGATTCCGCCCCGGAGCTGCACCTTTTGTTTGCGGTTGTTCTGCATATATTGAGGACTGAGCTGCTGCTGTGTATATGATGTGTGCAGAGCAGAGCAGAGCAGCGAGGTACCTACCCTTCTAGTGTTAATTAAGACTAGAAATTCAACCTACCCAAATTAACGAAGGACTATCAAAATTTAAAATATAGTAATATACTCGGTCCCTAGGGATATAGTAAAAAAGGATTTGCCCGACTCCACTTCATAATCCGACGCGTCGGGTTTCATCGCCGACTTCATACGACTGGCCTGACTGGGCGTCGGATTGCATCGTAGAGTTATAAATTGGGGACTCTGCTTGAAAAATTTAGAAGGGTAACTACTGAGCGAGCTATGCAAAATTTTTGATAGTTCTTTTACTAGTAAAAAAATGTCCGTAGCTTTGATGCTGGAACACCGTTCTAAGCCAGCAATAGCCGAGTTATAGCTGACATTACCGGGCATTTGTAGTCAAAGCACGGCTACGGCGCTAATAGCCTATTCCTGAGGCGTTGTTTTACAGGCTTCCAAGAACTGGCTAACACCGATATATAGCCGGGTATTAACAACTAGTTCGAGTCAAAACACGGCAAAAGCGCTAATAGCCGATTCGTATTGGACCGTTCTACACTTTTTGCATATACCCCGTCGTGACCTTTTGATTGCAACAAAGACGCTGATATTAGTTGAATATAGGAGGAGGGTGGATAGCCGCAAATTTACTGCCTGTGTGCAAGCCGTAAATAGCCGATTTGCTGTGTAGCCCAGGAGGGTTGTTCCTATTGCATTTTACAGTCTCTAGAGTAGGCATTTTGGGCGTTTCAATTAGGCGTCATTAAATAGGCGTTTTGCTGAGTAAGGCTGGAAGGTAATGTGCAAAAAAACTCCACAAAGATAACAACGGGTTAAAATGCAACTGACCACTATGTCTGCCCGAGCGCAGTTAATATATCGTGATACTGGACGTTCGGAGTAACATTAAGTTGATCGCAGTGTAACATAGATTCACAACTGTGGTACGTAAATATGTGCAGCTATTTGTCTTGCCAGAGTTAGACGCATCAATAACTTGAGGCAGCAGACGGGCAATAAAGCCTGTCTCACACGAGGGCGTTTACCAAGTTGCATTACATGGTGCATTTCATAAAAATATAGAATACCATAACTTACTTGCAAATAGTATGTTATAATAATATTATCGCAACTGTTAATATAACGTATCACGAAACATGGTTGTGATATGTATTCATACATAATTAATATTAACGTGATATTAGGTTAGCTAATAACTTTCATTTACACACCTAATTTATCACCATAAGTAATCATTCCTAATATTGTTCAAAATCAAGGTTATTAAAAAGTATTAAAAAGTAAAAATAAGGTTAATTGTAAACAGCATTAATAGCTATACTGATTGAGTGATTCCTTTTAGAACCCCGATATTTAGTCATACAAATAAAATTTCAATCAAAAATTTCTCATGGTGCAAAATCAAATTTACTGCAACTTTGATGGCGCATTTTAGGGAGCATAGCATTACGTGCCTTTCATTCCTGCCAGCCTCACCACATGAACATATAAATTTCAAAATTATAAAGCTAAGATTAATAGTAACAAGCATTAATAATCATGATAGGAAAAGTCCTTTTAGGAACCCGATATTTAGTCGTACAAGTAAAATTTACTAAAGTAGGCGAAACTAAGCCAACCAGTTGATTGACAGTTGCTTTTTGGCCACAAAATGCTATGTTAAGGTGGCAGCTATGTTTTTGACAGTTTTTATAGCTTGGTATAACTTTAGTGGCTCCATAAATTTAGTAACGGTCTTTTGCACTTTGAAGAACTTGATTAATTGTACATTTTTGCTCATTAACTATCTTAAATCTGTAACGAGCTTTGCAACAGACACTGCTAAAGTAGTCAAATTTCGTGATTTTCAGCATTTTTCATGTTTTGCTTGTAAAATAATCAGTTTAGCACCAACTATTTTTATTTTTTCCAACAACATAGTCAATGTTAAGATCTTTCGAAACTCGAGTTTGCTGTATTTAGATGATGTAGAAAAGAAGTTACGCACCTTCAAAGTTAATTTTTTTAGTTTTGAAAGTGATTCAAATTTTGATTCCACGTATTTAACGCAAAATGCTTAATTAAAACAAATAATCAAATTGAAACATCAGAAATTGTTTAGAAAAACTGTAAAATAATACACAAAAGATTGGATTATATAGACTTGAGGTTTAGTCCGCGAAAGTATTTTTACAGAGTTCTACATGTCAGTTAATTAAGTGTTAAAACTGGCGATTTATTACATCGAAACTAAACTTAACTACTTGCAGAATCAAAACTAGTTAGATTACAAGTTAGGCTATAACATTGCTTCCCCGTGTTGAGTTAGAGATTATGGTAACGCAGGTGTTCATAGTCAATTGGTAGTAGGCGTTGAGGTGGACGTCTGTTTCGGGTTGGGTAATGAGGTGTGACATAAACACGAAATGGTTTATCTAGTATCGTAACGATAGGCATACAAAATGATGTGATGTGTATTAGCTTATATTGTACGAGTTTTAGTCAAGGCTATTTATGCAGCACGAGGTAAACTACTTGGAGGCTGTAAATTTGGCACTTCAGGAACTTCTTCTGGGCCCCGTTGCACAAAAATTTATCAGTTATCAGTTATTAGTTATCAGTTATCAACTATCAGTTATCACTTATCAGTATAGCGTTGCACGACACTTATCAGTTATCAGTTATCAAGTATCAGTTATCAGTATCAGTGTTGCACAAGAACACTGATAACTGATAACTGATAAATTATCAGTAAACCGTAAAAAACGTAGAAATTAGCGTTAATTCGGATGTTATTCTAAAATTTTCTTCGTCATTATATGCACTTTTCTTATGCGCATCGATTTAGAAGCATATATTTTCACATTTGAATTAATTTTTGTATCACTTATACAAAGACAATGCTGTGTGGCTGGCACACTGTATGAAAAACACTGGAAGACGGAATCAGTTTTCATCCCTAATATGGTACCAAAGTATGAAACATTAGGCAAAAAGCGACAAAATTTCAAGAAAATTCATTAAAACATCGTTTACATACATCAAAAGTAACTGTAGTTGCTTGAAAATGCTAATAAATAAAATTTATCAGTGAACGAACACTGATAAAAAATTGGCTAAAATTATCAGTTATCAGTTATCAGTGTTTTGCTTTGTGCAACAAACACTGATAATTCACTGATAAATGGGGGAAATTTTACTGATAACTGATAACGGATAAATGATAATTATCAGTAAATTTTGTGCAACACTGATAATTGATAACTGATAACTAATAACTGATAAATGATAATTATCAGTTATCAGTAAACGCCGTGCAACGCAGTTTACTGATAATTTACTGATAACTGATAATTTATCAGTTATCAGTGTTTGGTGCAACGGGGCCCTGGTTGCGCTTGCTGAATCCATCTAGTTCCATAATTTCTTCCAGTTGTCGGGTACATGGGATCTGACTTTTCCCATATCCTTGTACCAATTTGAGGTTTTTTATTTGCAAACTGTTGCCGGTTGCCGGCTGGTCGGATTTGATCAACGTGGCGCTTGATTGCAGAACTTTCGCTGGCTTTACATTGTAAATTACATTGCTAATTTTTTGATACTATCTTTCCTAAAACCCATTTGGCTCCAGCTGTATTATAAATATGAATCCACACAGCCTGATTTGGCGTAAATTTTCCAAACTCTTGGGTTCTCCCAAACGTTTACTACCACGTGTGACTTGATCAAACTTCGTTGCCGGTTTCCAGCCAAGCATCATTTCAGCTGGACTATTTGCAGTCTCAGAGTGAACACTTATTCTATACGCCAGCATAATTTTAGGTATTGCCGTAGGCTTGAATTTATGAGAACAAAATTTTTGTTTGAACGTTTGCACAAATCTTTCACTAAACCATTTGATGTCGGATGGTATGGGGGTGTGAGAATATGCAGAATATCACTATTTGCAGATTCACTAGACGTGAGGAAGGTGCATTGTCCGAAACAATTTCGTCAGGTATGCCAAAAACGGCAAAAATGTTCAATAATGCTCGAATATTAGTTTCTGAACTTAAACTTAAACCATTTATTACCTCAGCCTAGCGAGTGTAGGCGTCTACAATAAGTAGCCAATCAGTATTGTCAATGTGTGCGTGATCAATATGGATTTGACCCCACTTTTGATAAGGCTGCGGCCACGAAACCCAGTTTGAAGAGGGTTTATTACGATGCGTATTACACTCGCTGCAGTTCAATATAGTATTTTCAGAATCTTGTCCCATACTGGGCCACCAGACATACTGATTCAGTAATAATTTTAGATTGCTTTGACCTTGGTGGCAACCATGAAAGTCAGATAACAATGCTCTCAATTTCTTTGGCAATACAATTCTGTGTTTAAACCAGACACAGCCATGCATTACTGAAACATATTGCCGTACCCGGTAGAAAGGCAATAGCTGTTCCGTAATTTTATTAGGCCAGTCATTTTTAATGACGCTCATGACGTTTTGTAGTGTAGTGTCATTAGTCGTTTCGGAGGCAATTGATTCACGCGTAACAGGAAGTTGATCAAACTGATCCGCTAGCACGTGATTCAGATACATTATTGATTTATCTTCTTCTCGATCAGCAGGAGAATTGGCTAATCTGGAATGGCAGTTTGCGTTGCAATGACGGTTGGTTGGATGATAAACAATTTTGTATGAAATTGCTGACAAAAACATTGCCCACCGTTGCAATCAGACAGCAACCAAAACCGGAATTGCCGATTTTGGACAAAACAAAAAAATCAGCGGCTTGTGATCAGTAATCAATTTAAACTTTCTACCGTATAAGTACTGGTAAAAACTTTTTAAGCCAAAAAAGTTTTTACCAGTACTGCAAGACAACTACCAAAAAAAACAAGTGCTTCTTTTTTGATTTGAGAGTAATTAGATGCTGTTTGTGAAAATGCTATTTGTGTTTCTGCTCCATCCGGCATAATGTGACAAATAACAGCTCCTACACCGTAAGCAAAAGCATCCGCAGCTGAAACCAATTGTTTGCTTGGATCGTAATGCACTACCACATTATCAGATTCCAGTTGCTGTTGTAGCATATAAAACGCTTGGTCACACTTATTTGACCATTGCCATTTCGATTCTTCGCACAACAAATCAGTCAACGGCGCCATTGCAGTGGCTTGATTTTTCATAAAGCGACGATAATATCAATTTCACCGAAAAAACTCTTAAGCTCTTTGGTGTTGGTGGGATGGTTTATTTGCACAATTTTTTCTGTCTTCCGACGCAGAGGACATAAGCCAGTACCAACCACCATTCACCTTCAGACCAACCATTTCTACTTCGGATTTCATAAACTAACACTTAGACAGGTTCAAGTGTTATAACGCGCGAATACTTATTCATGCGCGAATACCGCCAATTTAGAAAATACGTAAAATACGTAACGTGACGAACTGTGACGTGTGAATAGATTCGTTTAAGGGGGTAGTGTCGCGAAAGCAGTCGATTTTGCGCGACTATAAAACTTTTTCAGTGAAAGATAGGTCATTGTTCTTTATATATTCTAAAAATATGTTTCAAGGCAAATATTTTTGCCAAGTTTCAGAAAAATTGATGCAGCATACAGTTAGCAGTGAAGTCGCAAAGTCGGAAAAATGACGTTTTGAAAACCTATTCACATTCGATAATTTCGTCACAATTAAAAAACTTTTTGTTTAGATTCTTTAAACAAAGTAAAAGCACATATGCTCTAGTTTATGCACACAAAATTTGGTGCAAATTGCTTGAGTCGTCCTGGAGTAATGCCTGTTTGAACTGTGAAACTGTGCGTAACCTGTAAGGTACTCACAGCAATAATGATAAATTGTAAAAAATTTAGACAGTTATTTTGAAATCAAAAGAAAAACGAAGCTTCATTTTTCATTTTTATTATTTGTGGCAAAAAATGGTGCATCAAAACATTACATGTACTTCACAAGCTGGCCAATCTGATATCTGGCTTGATTTTTTGAACTTTTATGTCTCTATTGTGTGATGTCTGGATCACAAATGGTGATTGGTTAAAAATATTGGTAGATATTGGTAGTCTAGTGTCTGGCAGTATTTATTTGACACCATATGGCATTTCAGTAGTTTCTCAGTGAACGTACAATTTCAAAGCAAAAAGTTCCCCTTTTGCAGCCTGTGAGCAAAACTGCTTTGGCGACACTGCCACCTTAAACGCGTTTTTAGACTAATTTCGACATTCACTTGCTGCGGAAAAGTCTACCCCGAGTAGGGGGTAGCCCTATTGATACAACACAAGCGCCCACCAAACACTTGAATGCGAGTAAGCACAGCATTCAAATTGCGTAAGTGATCACTATCATTGAAACCAGTTACAATGATGTCGTCGAAATACCAACAGCACTCAGTTAAACCATGCAACATTTGATCCATGGCTTTCTGAAAAACAGCCGGAGCGGAACTTTCTGAAATAACCTTGCACAGCACCCGTATGCAGCTCATGAGCGCGTGCTACTGGAAATTTTGAAGCTCGATGCCTGGAGCAAACGGACAAAATATGGCCTTGTTGTTGACAGTAAAAACATTTCGCTTCTCGTAAAAAGGATTTCGACTCAACGTGATTAGAATTACCACAGTAAGACTTGACTTTCAGGCTTCGAGGATAGCGGACAGACTGTCCAGAGCCGTCCCAAATCACCCACTCAACGTCAGCTCGATCCAGATCCATGGAAACAGCACAATTTTGGATTTTGTCCAGATCAGACAATATCAGATTCTCGCAATCCGAGCACGACCAACTTCCACCTCTTTTCATGAATTTCAAACAGCTCCGCCGTTGCTGAGTTGATCATGTTCGGCATATCATTTTCAACTTTTTGTTCAAGCTTGTGCAGTCTATCCAAAATATCAAGCGACTCAATGGGATTTTTGTTTCGAGTAACGGATGACGACACCAAATCACTGATGCGTTTTTGCATTTTGCTTAACTGCAGTTCCATGGCTGATAATTTATTTTTCATCCCATCGTGTGCATTTTGGCATTTAGGGCACAAGATATGTAGCAGTCCAGCAGTAAAAGGTGCCCCTCTCCCCCTCAGTTCAGCACATCGACGAAAGTCCTTGTCAGTGTCTTGAAATGAGGGGATGAGGGGGGGAACCCCCCTTAACTGAAGACGGGGTACTGAACTGAGGGGAAGTACCAGCACAGTTGTGGTTACTGGTTGTCTAACGGTAACACTTTTTCACGTCCGCTCACCGAAGACGTGTCGACACTAAACAAATCAGTAACCTGATTTATATACCAGATAGAAACGGCTGCTTGAGCAATTTAAGTTTTTTTTAGTTTTTTTCTATTTTTAGCCCTAGATTGGTAATTCATCATGCGGTGTCCTGTGAAATTCTGCAGGCATGAAAGGGCTATGTTACATTTAGCGGTGGACGCGGGTCGTGGGTACCCGCGAGTTGGGTTGGGTTAGAAAATTTGAGACTTTTGTCAATCCCGGGTACCCACTTCAGGCTGCGCGGGTCGCATCCTAATTTATTACCACTTATGATTCAATTTTAAATATTTATGGCTACGGCGTATATAATAGTGCCTTTCGGCTAAAGTAGCAATGTTAACAACGCACAAATGTACACTGTGGAAATTACACTTGGGTATCAGTTAAAAACAACCAATTGCTAGGTCTGTTATCTTAAAAAGTGGGTCAAAGTGGGTCGCGAATCGACTTTTACGGCGGGGATTGGGTCGTGGGTTATCACAAGCATCAAGCCGCGGGTTGGGTTGGGCGGCGGGTCGAAAAATTCTACTCGCGTCCACCTTGGTTACACTTACAGATAGATGCTAAAATTCAACAAAAATTTGGCCTCGCACTGTTAACGGAATTTATTATCGTATGCATTCAATTTTAAACTATTAGTTAAATTTTAAACGGAGATCAGCAGTTAGAGGCACTTTTCAGTTGCCAAACATATTGCAGCTGACCCTAGGCGGCAAAGTAAATATAACGTATATATTAATATATACTATGTGCATATAATATGCTGCGTATACATATGCAGCCTGCAGCCCAAGCAGTAGGTTTATCTTAAGTCAGTTAAGTTGAGTAGTTAAGCCGCTAAGTATTTAAGCCAGTTAAACCACAATTTTATGAATGCCGGTTTAACTTAAGCTAAGTCAGTTAGGTTAAGTCAGTTAAGCTGATCCAGTTAAGAGATTTTATGAAAAGGCCCTGAAACCTAAATTTTTGAAATATGTGTGCTCAATTATCCTAATATTTGAACAAAATTTTACTATTAGTTGTCAAGTTTTTGAGACGTGTGTGATCCGTCTTTGTTCAAAAAACAAAGTTACATAAATCTCAAAAAGCAAAACATGAAAGGATAAGTTTTGGCATTTAAATTGAAGGTTTTCGATATATCCGTGCGTCCGTTTTTTATATTTTTAATAAACGAACGTTTTGGCTAGCTACTACTTTGGCTTAGCAAAACCTAAAGTTTACAAAAAATAGCGGTAAATGGCCTGAAAATTTTCCGTGAAAATAAAATGGATATTTTAATCTATTTTAGCACACGTTTATCCCATTACAGATAAGTCTTTATTTGAGTGGAAAGAAAAATGAAAGAAAAAGAAATAAAACTTTAATTTAAAGAAAAGTACCAAGAAAATTTAAAGAAAAATGAAAGAAAGAAAGAAACTCATAAAGAAAACTGAAAGAAAATTTCAAGAAAAGAGGAAGAAATTGGAATAAAATTGAAAGAAAATGAAAGAAATTAGAAAGAAACGAGGAAGAAAAATGAAAGAAAAGCAATTTCGGAGATACTTCAGATGTGCAAATTATAATTGATTGGTGCAGTTGTATTACATAAGCACATAAAGAGCGCGTAGTCTGTTTCGCGCGCGATGTCTAGATTAGTAATTAAATTTTGGAGTAGCAGTAATGTTATGTAAAACCAGCTTATGTTATCTACTCATGAACTTCAGACCAAATTTCTAACTGCTACTTGATTGCTCCCCCCAACAGCCCCCACTTTAAAAAATTCCGCTCCCCCGGTTTGGTTTTCACAACCCCCCCCCCCATCCCCCAGTTGTCCTCAGCTAGAAATGTGTGGCTACTACTGATTAGGAGGGGCAGGTGAGCTCCTTTACGAATTCGAGCCACAGAATTATCCCCCTCTAAGTGACCCACCAAGCCCCAACCCCTCACTTGAATAAACTCCAAAATTGTCTATATGTAAGCCATAATTGCTGTCAGCATCCATTGGTCAACTGCCAACTGCTACCGGGTTCAGCTTCAGCCCCTCCATAAAGTTTAGTATATCCAGACAAGTCTGATGGAGTTTGTTTCGTGTGACTGTGGCGGTGTGGAGCACCTGTCAAGAAGCGTTAATTGTCACTCTTGCGGCCTAAGTCAAAAGGTGCCAAGCGTAGTAAAATAAATACAAATTAAAGAAACTACTAATAAAATGAAAGAAATTTGAAAGAAAATCCAAGAAACTTCAAAGAAAGAAACTGGAAAGAAAGAAAGTCAGAAAGAAATTAGAAAGAAATATTTGAAAGAAAAATAAAAATGAAAGAAAAGAAAAATGAAAGAAACTTTAATTTAAATGGAAGAAATTTGTACTCAAATAAAGACGTAGCTGTAGTGTTAATAGGTTTTCAATTTAATATGAGTAGTATTATTTTCAATTGAAAATTAAGCGTAAGCTGTCAACTTCCACTCCTGCAGAATTGTCGAAAACTTAACTACCACCTTAAATCAACTCAAGTTGCTTTAATTTGAAACAACCAAATTATTTTTTACTGTTAAAATATAATTATATCTAGTAAGCACTAGTGTCTTGAACAACCTTCAATAGTAGAAGTAGAAGTTAACATCATCTGTCCAGAGGTCTCATAGTGGTTAACTTTAAATTATTGATCCAATGATCCGAGTTCGATACTTGGTGATACCATCCTTTAAAAAACGTTTTTTTATTTCAAAAAATTTTTCACTTAAAAATTATAACGTGTTCACAATTGATTACTTTTTGTCGGTTGAAAAACTACGTAGTTACTCAGCAGTCAACAGTGAATGTGTGCAGAAATTAAAAGGCATTTTATTCACAGAAAGTGGCCGCAATTAATATTACCAAGAGTACATAATAGGAAGAGTATGACACTCTTCCTATTATGCCTACGGGCGTGCGTCCAATGCGCAACGCGAAATAGCCCGTTTATGTACGGTTTTGAGGGGGGGGTACCCCTCCCTCAACTGAAGACCCCGTGCTCAACTGAGGGGGGTACCCCCCCCTCAACTCAGCACCCCGTCTTCAGTTGAGGGGGGGGTACCCCCCCCTCATTTCAAGACACTGACAAGGACTTTTGTTGATGGGCTGAACTGCGGGGGGGGGTTACCCCCCCCCTCAACTGAAGACGGGGTACTGAACTGAGGGGTGGGTAGCGCAAAGACTTTGTCAGTGTCTTGAAATGATGGGGGGGGGGTACCCCCCACAACAAAAAAAGGGGTGAGGAGTTGAGGGGGGGGGGTAAGCCCCCCCCCCTCAGTTGAGCACGGGGTCTTCAGTTGAGGGGGGGGTACCCCCCCCCTCAAAACCGTACATAAAAGGCCTATTTCGCGCTGCGCATTGGACGCGCGCTGCTAGGCATAATAGGAAGAGTGTCATACTCTTCCTATTATGTACTCTTGATATTACCCTGGAGTATTGACACTCAGGCGTCACAATGTAACAGCTCCTCACTCAGCAGAAGAGCTTGTTATCGATAATATTTTGCAATAAAACTGCTACTGGGGGAGACTGGGACGGCTGGGCATAACCAAGTATATAAACGTATTGAAATGTTGCACAAAATTGTTGCATGTTGACCTTTCCTTTTTAGTTTTCTCAAATGACCCGTACACACGTAACAGAAAATATTTCTGACCTGTTTAACTATTGTGCCACCTGTCGAATTGACAAGAAGTCGATTAGATCCTTATTCAGCATTGCTTAATTTACGGCGCAATTTGGTATTAGCTGAGCATAGTTATATTGGTTATTAAAAGTTAATAATTTTGATCAAGTTATGGTCTGGTTTATCTACCCTAATTAGTTGATAAAAGTTACTGCCTCACACTAACATCATGTTTGGGGGGAGCAAGGGTTTATTTTTTAGAAGTTTACGAAAAAATTTTTATTTTTTAAAAAATTATTTTTTGCTTTGAGTAAAAATAAAACGTGGAAATACGCTTCTCCCTTCTCCGTGTTTTTGTTAACATTTGGTATCCATTGAATAAAAGATATTGAACAACTAAAGATCATGTCTGTCTATTTTTTTATTATCAATAAACATGACAGTATATATATCGCAGCAAAGGATAGTATTGACATTGTGGAATCGCTTTGGTGTCTGCATAGTTCAGCTTTGTCCAATCTACAATCAACATGCGGTAAGTGAACCAATCATTATGCTAAAATAAGTTGACACCAGAGTCAGTTTGGGCGCTGTTTTGCTTCTGACAGAATCGAAAGGTGCGTATGGGTCATTCACGTCAAACGCAAAGGCACAGGTGTTAACTTTCATAACTTACTTATGTATCACGGCTTTTAAACGCCTCAGAAACTCGGCGATTCGGCAATATCTGCTCATAGCCAGTTAATGAATATACACTGATTTGCATAAGATAGCCAAAAATAGCTGTGGCGATTGTCAGCTAATACTTCCGACAATTGGACTGTAGACTGTTCAACTTGGCTATTGCCTGCCGTGTATTTTTTGGCAGTTTCCAGATAGCCAATTTTTGACCGAAGATTTGGCTGTGTATAGCTAGACTACGAAATTTTTAAAATCAAGTAGAAGTGCCTAGAAGCGGCGATTCAGCTATAACCGTTTCAAAAACACTATTTGGCTAAATAGTTACTGCCAAATCTGGCAATTTTATATGTCGGGATAAATTGCTATTGATATTCCACGTTTTTAATGTTTGTAACTTCTTGGATAATAGGAACTACCCTCTGGCTATAGCTCGGCCATAGCCAGTTCTCGGAAGGCTGTAAGTCAATACCTTGTTGAAGTTCAAATATAACTGTTTATAAATTTCTTCAAGCATACATCATCACATTTCAATCAGACTTCACCTCTAATTTAGACTACTATGAATTTTGATTTGTTTGGCAAGCAACTTTGGAAAACTATTATTGTAACACCTTTTAGTCTTGTCTTGTATTTAATGTCGTCATTTAGATCACGCCAAGGCAGAATCACCTAAATATATGTATCTATTAACACAAAATTACTTATTTTTGCAGTTGTTAATCTCACTGTTGATTACATACACATGTGTGCTAACTCTTCTCATCTGACATGTAAACAGGGTTACGAGAACATCTGCATCGATATTGCGGATAAATTTTTATTGTCTACCGAGCCTTGCCGTTTATTATGTGTACAAAAGCAATACGATTGCACTTACCATACTCACGTTGACACACACAACGTTCGCCAGCACACAAACGCACATGAGCCAGCCGGTCAATGCAGCAGGCTACTCTGATGCATTGGAACTGTGCATGATTTACATGCAATTTCAGTTTCAGTGCACTAACAGAATTTAATTTATTGTCACTGAGGCGAACCCCGCAAAAATGAGAGCTGGGTGTAAAATTGCGTTTATTAAAACTCAATCTTGGTTGAGCAGCAAAAGGTTCACTAATGGTGGACTGTTTTCCTTATGGTAAGACACGTTTTTCTAGACAAAATTATCCCGCCGCACAGTTTTGTCTTGTCAAAATTGTCCGAGGAACACTTTTGACTAGGCAAAAGTGTCTGTGAGGGATCAATTTTTGGAAGATGTCACTAGTTTCGATTTCAGACTTCTCTTCGCCGTTGCTCTTTTGGTCTGTACCGTCGCCGTCTCAGCTTACACGCCAGGCTTTCGCCATCGGTCTGTATCCTTGGGGTTGCCTGACCCAAATGTTTACCCAGATTGGCAGAATTGGGACCTACAACATGTTCGGCGAGCAATGCTAATGGAGCCACAGCTAGCTAGTCGAGGCCTCATTTGACCGAATCGTCCAATATAATTGTTGATTATCCGCAAGCGCTTGGCAAATGAGATCCCATCTCGAATGCATTGGGGGTAAAAAAACTTTCATCAGTTGACACTAATCAACAAACAGATGAATTATACTTGAATAAATGCTGTTTTGTTTATGATTTCGGCTAAAAATATGTTTATGTTTTTAAAAATTGTGGTGTTACATTGTGTTACATTTCATCAAACCTTCAAATGGATGTGAGGTTTGTAAATTCCAAACAATTCACACATGACAATGGGCTTTTTTCCAAAATGGGATTTAACGGATTAAATTAAAAACAAGCACTTTTGTTGACGAGCGTATTTTTAAAATCTGAGATTCCTACGTCAATTTGGGTAGGTCGATTTTCTAATGTTAATTAACACTAGAAGAATAGGTACCTGGCTGTTTCTGTATGCCACACATCTCGCACAGTACTTGGTAGATTTCTCAATACCTTAAGCTGACACATAATATTTTTCTAGGGCTAATTAACACTATAAGCGTGGGTACTTCGCTCGTCTGCCAGTCAGCCACGCATTATCATCATCTACCAGCTTGGCAGAACTCTCAGTTTCTAAGTACGTATGCACTTATGCAGAACAACCTCTTCCAAAAAGTGGAGTTCCGGTGCGGAATGGAACAAGCGATGTTCTGATTCGAAATCAAATGCTCAGTACATGCAGACAGCACTACCACCTCAGCCAATGGGGCTAGTGATTCTGCTTGATTAAACACTGACTTTTAGCTAATATACTTATCAAACAGTCGTATAAAATTACGTAATAAATTACTAACAAGCAATGTTTTACGGGTGAGATTCACAAAACGCGTTTAAGGTGGTAGTGTCGCCAAAGCAGTTTTGCTCATAGGCTGCAAAATGAGAACTTTTTGCTTTGAAATTGTACGTTTACTGTGAAACTAGTGAAATGCCATATGGTGTCAAATAAATACTGCCAGACACTAGACTACCAATATCTACCAATATTTTTAACCAATCACCATTTGTGAGCCAGACATCACACAATAGAGACATAAAAGTTCAAAAAATCAAGCCAGATATCAGATTGGCCAGCTTGTGAAGTACATGTAATGTTTTGACGCACAATTTTTTGCCACAAACAAGAAAATGAAAAATGAAGGTTCGTTTTTCTTTTGATTTCAAAATAAGTGTCTAAACTTTTTACAATTTATCATTATTGCTGTGAGTACTTTACAGGTTACGCACAGTTTTACAGTTCAAACAGGCATTACTCCACAACCACTCAAGCAATTTGCACTAAATTTTGTGTGCATAAACTAGAGGATATGTGCTTTTACTTTGTGTAAAGAATCTAAACAAAAAGTTTTTAATTGAGACGAAATTATCGAATGTGAATAGGTTTTCAAAACGTCATTTTTCCGACTTTGCGACTTCACTGCTAACTGTATGCTGCATCAATTTTTCTGAAACTTGGCAAAAATACTTGCCTTGAAACATGTTTTTAGAATATATAAAGAACAATGACCTATCTATCACTGAAAAAGTTTTATAGTCGCGCAAAATCGACTGCTTTCGCGACACTACCCCCTTAAGGTGCTATATATGTAGTTGCGTTTTTGAAGTTTTTACAATAATTCAAAAGTTACTTGATTGAACAAAATCAAATTTGGCACGAACATTGCTAATGTAAATAGCAATATTTTAGCTAAATTTGACATTGATTCAAACTCTTACCGTTAATTTATAGCACAAAAAGTGGATTTTTTGTGTATTTTTTAAGGACTTACAAAATTGTATGCAAATTTTTGTGGCTCTTACACTGCTCAAAAAAGCCGTTCAAAAAGGTCTAACCCATTTTATTTTAACAATATTTTTAGCTAAAATATGACATATTTCTGTAGTCGTTCTAGGCGATCTATAACTTTAAAGTTTTTTACCTCAATTCTGACTTCTCATGTCAATATCACAAAATACCAATAACCATTTGGCACCATAATTTGCATGTGTATAGGCCCTTATGCATCTATTATACCGCAATATTTGGTTAGTATATGTCACAGCAGCCAAGAGCATTGGCAGTGTTAATAAACCCCTTCAAAAATTGCAAATTTTTCGCAGTCTCCTGAAACGTCATTTTTTAAACTTTTGTCCACCATTTTTTTAACGGATACGGGAAAACTGTGCTTAATGTAATAATAGCTGACCCTAATAAGGCCCTATTTAACTGAATTAAATTTTTAAAAAAATTTTGTCATTTCTGAACACAATGAGTGATTTCAGTTGAAGTAACCAATAGTCTATTCAGTTCATAAGAATGCAAAAACAGCATATTTGACAGTAGCCAAATAAAGTTGCAGTATACCTTTTTCGAATTGAGTAATTTTTTTAGTTACAGCCTACCAAAGTCATAAAAACTGCCGTTTCTTGACTTTTTAGAAAAATTTGTGGGAAACTTTTGCTCACTGTAAAAATCTGCTAAATTATTAGGTTTAGTTAAGCCTACCAGCACTTTCATAACACACCAACGTGCCTTTGATAAAATTTGCTTCACTGTATGCGGAATTTTTATACCACAGTGAAGAAATAACGAACTACGGGGAAAATGCATAAAATTAAGCTGATAAGCTTCACCAAAATAGTTGGCGTGCACACTATAAATAACATTGACACGTGAAAAATTGTAATTTTGTAAAAAATAAGTTGATTAAAAATATGCAAAAGACCGTTTTTAAATTGATTTAGTAATAGCTACAAAAGATCGTTGGAAAAAGCTGCGAAAACGTAACTACAGCTAGTCCTTTATTTCAGTTGAAGAAAAATTTGTCAAGAAAAGAAAGAAAGAAATGAAAATTTACAATTTAAAGAAAGAAAGAAAGAAAAGAAAAAACAAAATTGAGAAAATGCCTACTAATTAAATATGTCATTTGCTTGTCAGCTGCCTCCTAGCGAAGCAATATTTTGATGTTCTCCAATATGCAGGCTGTAGTCTAAGTACATGGTACGCATATGTTTACATTAAGTTCCGAGTGCCCAACTATTGCATCCTAAAGCTATATAACTATAGCTGCTCACAAACTAGCCCATTAGCAAAACTCAAAATGAAAGGATAAATAAAAAAGAAAGTAATAAATATTTTAGAAAAATAAATAAAAGAGAAGAGAAGAAGAAGAAATTCAATACAAATAAAAAACTACTTCCCCTCTAAATAAATATTCCAACTCTAATACTACTAAACAAACTAACCCACTAACTACAACAAGACATATTTGAAAAATTTAGATTTTTATTTTCATTCTATTCACAACTCACTAATTCAACCTTTAATTAAACTCTATAATTAAAATTAGACTACCTATGTCTTGGTTGTTTTTTGTTTGGGTTTGTTTTGGTTTGTGTTTTGTTTGGGGGGGGGGGGGGGGAAACATTTTAAAGCGATCTGGGGCAATTTTGAGTTTTCTGGCACCATTTTTTCAGCACGAAGAAAGGGGGCTTGTCCCGATTGGTCAAATTTGAGGGGAGACTTGTCCCAGGAGTTCAAATCTGGAAGAACTTGCACCCCCCAGACTCCATATACATCTGTGCTCATTTTTTAAGAAAGGTTACTTTAACTTAGCTACAAATACATTTAACCATGTTATATATTTGGGGTCCTGGCCGCATGGACCTAGCTCTTTTGTAATCCAGTTGGTATTGAATTGATATTCATGTTTGGTTGCTATAGGCAACGGGGGCGCAATTAAGCCTAAAACTCACATAATTTGTAGATACTTTGAGAATCCAAATTCAATCTGAAAGGTTGTTTTATTATATTCTAACTATGTTTTGGATTGTAAGTTAAAAGGGGAACTTGGTTTGAGTCTAAATAGGAAGTTTCAATCAGTATCAAAAAGTGCAATGCACGAAGGTTGTACCTGTCGTAGCGTATATAGCGCAAATAGTGAGCGGGGGTCGGGGGCGTTTTTGAGCTGGACACTATAATAGCGCAAATAGCGCAAATAGCGCCTAGGGGTGGGGGGGGGGCAAAATCTCGTGCGCTATATACGTAGGTACGTACGTACGTATCTAGTACGTAGGTCGTATATGTGTAGTAGTATAGAAGTCAAACAATGTACAATACAAATCGGCTATAAGCGTTATAGCCATGTTTGAATAGAAATAGGAAGGTAGCTAACCGTTATTGCCGGATATCGCCAGTTTTTGTGAGTCTGTGAGACATCGGCTTAAGAATCGGCTATTGGCGCTATAGCTGCGTTTTGTCGGCTTGTTCCAGCATCAATATTATTAGCCTATTTACTTGATTAGGAACGAATTAAAAACTACAAATACCGAGAATGTACAAAAAACTCGAGTAAAGTGCTAGAAAATGACAGACTGGCCTCAGACTAGACAATAGGCTAGTCTAAACTTTACATTAACCTAGAGTTTAAATTAAACAAGCGTTGAACTTAGACTGAGTTCGTGAATCAGACATGAAAAATAAAACAAAAAAATTGAACAAATTTTTCACACAACTCACATGTCTCCTGTTGCTAGACTTAGACTGGGTCTAAACGTTTGTTTAGCTAGACTTCATCTAAACGCAGTCTGAGACATAGACTGGGTCTAAGTTAAGGTGGCACAGCTAGTTTTTTATTTGTATTGAAAAATTTCCTTCCTTTCTTTCTTTCTTTTCATTTCATTTTTCTTAAAAATATTTATTACTTTCTTTTTTATTTATCCTTTCATTTTGAGTTTTGCTAATGGGCTAATTTGTGACAGCTATAGTTATATAGCTTTAGGATGCCATAGTTCGGCACCTCGGAACTTAATGTAAACATATGCGTACCCATGTACTTAGACTACAGCCTGCATATTGCAGACATCAAAATATTGTCGTCGCTAGCGAGGCAGCTGACAAGCAAATGACATATTTAATTAGTAGGCATTTTCTCAATTTTGTTTTTTCTTTTCTTTCTTTCTTTCTTTAAATTGTAAATTTTCATTTCTTTCTTTCTTTTCTTGACAAATTTTTCTTCAACTGAAATAAAGGACTAGCTGTAGTTACGTTTTCGCAGCTTTTTCCAACGATCTTTTGTAGCTATTACTAAATCAATTTAAAAACGGTCTTTTGCATATTTTTAATCAACTTATTTTTTACAAAATTACAATTTTTCACGTGTCAATGTTATTTATAGTGTGCACGCCAACTATTTTGGTGAAGCTTATCAGCTTAATTTTATGCATTTTCCCCGTAGTTCGTTATTTCTTCACTGTGGTATAAAAATTCCGCATACAGTGAAGCAAATTTTATCAAAGGCACGTTGGTGTGTTATGAAAGTGCTGGTAGGCTTAACTAAACCTAATAATTTAGCAGATTTTTACAGTGAGCAAAAGTTTCCCACAAATTTTTCTAAAAAGTCAAGAAACGGCAGTTTTTATGACTTTGGTAGGCTGTAACTAAAAAAATTACTCAATTCGAAAAAGGTATACGGCAACTTTATTTGGCTACTGTCAAATATGCTGTTTTTGCATTCTTATGAACTGAATAGAATATTGGTTACTTCAACTGAAATCACTCATTGTGTTCAGAAATGACAAAATTTTTTTTTAAATTTAATTCAGTTAAATAGGGCCTTATTGGGGTCAGCTATTATTACATTAAGCACAGTTTTCCCGTATCCGTTAAAAAATGGTGGACAAAAGTTTAAAAAATGACGTTTCAGGAGACTGCGAAAAATTTGCAATTTTTGAAGGGGTTTATTAACACTGCCAATGCTCTTGGCTGCTGTGACATATACTAACCAAATATTGCGGTATAATAGATGCATAAGGGCCTATAAACATGCAAATTATGGTGCCAAATGGTTATTGGTATTTTGTGATATTGACATGAGAAGTCAGAATTGAGGTAAAAAACTTTAAAGTTATAGATCGCCTAGAACGACTACAGAAATATGTCATATTTTAGCTGAAAATATTGTTAAAATAAAATGGGTTAGACCTATTTGAACGGCTTTTTCGAGCAGTGTAAGAGCCACAAAAATTTGCATACAATTTTGTAAGTCCTTAAAAAATACACAAAAAATCCACTTTTTGTGCTATAAATTAACGGTAAGAGTTTGAATCAATGTCAAAATTAGCTAAAATATTGCTATTTACATTCGCAATGTCCGTGCCAAATTTAAATTTGTTCAATCAAGTAACTTTTGAATTATTGTAAAAACTTCAAAAACGTAACTACTTATAGCCCTTAGGGGTAGTGTCGCGAAAGCAGTCGATTTTGCGCGACTATAAAACTTTTCAGTGATAGATAGGTCATTGTTCTTTATATATTCTAAAAACATGTTTGCAGGGAAGTTTTTTTCCAAATTTTAAAAAAAATTGTGGCGCATCATTTTAGCAGTGAAGTCGCAAAGTGGAAAAATGACGTTTTGAAAACCTATTCACATTCGATAATTTCGTCTCAATTAAAAACTTTTTGTTAGATTCTTACACAAAGTAAAAGCACATATCCTCTAGTTTATGCACACAAAATTTAGTGCAAATTGCTGAGTGGTTGTGGAGTAATGCCTGTTTGAACTGTAAAACTGTGCGTAACCTGTAAAGTACTCACAGCAATAATGATAAATTGTAAAAAGTTTAGACACTTATTTTGAAATCAAAAGAAAAACGAACCTTCATTTTTCATTTTCTTGTTTGTGGCAAAAAATTGTGCGTCAAAACATTACATGTACTTCACAAGCTGGCCAATCTGATATCTGGCTTGATTTTTTAACTTTTATGTCTCTATTGTGTGATGTCTGGCTCACAAATGGTGATTGGTTAAAAATATTGGTAGATATTGTAGTCTAGTGTCTGGCAGTATTTATTTGACACCATTGGCATTTCACTAGTTTCACAGTAAACGTACAATTTCAAAGCAAAAAAGTTCTCATTTTGCAGCCTATGAGAACCAAAACTGCTTTGGCGAACTACCACCTTAAACGCGTGTTGTGAATCCCACCCTATATGTTGGTATAACAATGCTTGTTAGTAATTTATTACGTAATTTTATACGACTGTTTGATAAGTATATCAGCTAAAAGTCAATGTTTCATCATGCAGAATCACTAGCCCCATTGGCTCAGTTGGTAGTGCTGTCTGCATGTACTGAGCATTTGATTTCGAGTCAGAACATCGCTTGTTCAATTCCGCACCGGAACTCCACTTTTTATAAGGGGTTGTTCTGCATAAGTGCATACTTGGAAACTGAGAATTCTGTCGAGCTGATAGATGATGATAATGCGCGGCTAACTTGGCAAACGAGCGAAGTACCTACGCTCATAGTGTTAATTAGCACTAGAAAAATATTGTGTGTCAGCTTTAGATATTGTAAAATCTACCAAGTAATGTGCGAAATGTATGGCATACAGAAATAGCGAGGTACCTATTCTTCTAGTGTTAATTAACATTAGAAAATCGACCTACCCAAATTGACGTAGGAATCTCAGATTCTAAAAATACGCTCGTCAACAAAAGTGCTTGTTTTTAATTTACTCCGTTAAATCCCATTTTGGAAAAAAGCCCATTGTCATGTGTGAATTGTTTGGAATTTACAAACCTTACATCCGTTTGAAGGTTTGATGAAATGTAACACAATGTAACACCACAATTTTTAAAAACATAAACATATTTTTAGCCGAAATCATAAACAAAACAGCATTTATTCAAGTATAATTCATCTGTTTGTTGCTTTGTCAACTGATGAAAAATTTTTTTAACCCCAATGCATTCGAGATGGGATCTCATTTGCCAAGCGCTTGCGGATCATCAACAATTATATTGGACAATTCGGTCAAATGAGGCCTCGACTAGCTAGCTGTGGCTCCATTAGCATTGCTCGCCGAACATGTTGTAGGTCCCAATTCTGCCAATCTGGGTAAACATTTGGGTCAGGCAACCCCAAGGATACAGACCGATGGCGAAAGCCTGGCGTGTAAGCTGAGATGGCGACGGTACAGACCAAAAGAGCAACGGCGAAGAGAAGTCTGAAATCGAAACTAGTGACATCTTCCCAAAATTGATCCCTCACAGACACTTTTGCCTAGTCAAAAGTGTTCCTCGGACAATTTTGACAAGACAAAACTGTGCGGCGGGATAATTTTGTCTAGAAAAACGTGTCTTACCATAAGGAAAACAGTCCACCATTAGTGAACCTTTTGCTGCTCAACCAAGATTGAGTTTTAATGAACGCAATTTTACACCCAGCTCTCATTTTTGCGGGGTTCGCCTCAGTGACAATGAATTAAATTCTGTTAGTGCACTGAAACTGAAATTGCATGTAAATCATGCACAGTTCCAATGCATCAGAGTAGCCTGCTGCATTGACCGGCTGGCTCATTTGTGTGCTGGCGAACGTTGTGTGTGTCAACGTGAGTATGGTAAGTGCAATTGTATTGCTTTTGTACACATAATAAACGGCAAGGCTCGGTAGACAATAAAAATTTATCTGCAATATCGATGCAGATGTTCTCGTAACCCTGTTTACATGTCAGATGAGAAGGGTTAGCACACATGTGTATGTAATCAACAGTGAGATTAACAACTGCAAAAATAAGTATTTTTGTGTTAATAGATACATATATTTAGGTGATTCTGCCTTGACGTGATCTAAATGACGACATTAAATACAAGACAAGACTAAAAGGTGTTACAATAATATTTTTCCAAAGTTGCTTGCCAAACAAATCAAAATTCATAGTAGTCTAAATTAGAGGTGAAGTCTGATTGAAATGTGATGATGTATGCTTGAAGAAATTTTTAAACAGTTATATTTGAAACCTATTTTTAGAATGTGTTTATGAATTTTACTGAAAAGTCAAGAAAAGGCGGACATGACTTCGGTGAGCTCTAATTGAAAAAATATTCAGCCTTTTAGCTCGATATCGGAAAACTTCATTTGGCAAATGTACTTTCTTGGCATTCTTATGAACCCACCAGAATATTCGTCACTGTAAATAAAATCACTAATTGTGCTCAGAAATGACGGATTTTTTAAAATTTTAAACTTAGTTAAATAGCGTCTTATTGGGGTCATCTAATAGTTCATTATGCACAATTTGCCTGAAACCGCTAAAAAATGGCAGACAAAAGTAAGAAAAGTGTCGTTTCATGAGACTGAAGAAACTGTAATTTTTGAACAGAGTTTAGTAAAACTGCCAACTCTGGCTGACATAACATATTCTAACCACTAACTAACTAACTTACTAACTACCCCTTCAACAAGGTATTGACTTACAGCCTTCCGAGAACTGGCTATGGCCGAGCTATAGCCAGAGGGTAGTTCCTATTATCCAAGAAATTACAAACATTAAAAACGTGGAATATTTATAGCAATTTATCCCGACATATAAAATTGCCAGATTTGGCAGTAACTATTTAGCCAAATAGTGTTTTTGAAACGGTTATAGCTGAATCGCCGCTTCTAGGCACTTGATTTTAAAAATTTCGTAGTCTACATAGCTATACACAGCCAAATCTTCGGTCAAAAATTGGCTGTCTGGAAACTGCCAAAAAATACACGGCAGGCAATAGCCAAGTTGAACAGTCTACAGTCCAATTGTCGGAAGTATTAGCTGACAATCGCCACAGCTATTTTTGGCTATCTTATGCAAATCAGTGTATATTCATTAACTGGCTATGAGCAGATATTGCCGAATCGCCGAGTTTCTGAGGCGTTTAAAAGCCGTGATACATAAGTAAGTTATGAAAGTTAACACCTGTGCCTTTGCGTTTGACGTGAATGACCCATACGGACCTTTTGATTCTGTCAGAAGCAAAACAGCGCCCAAACTGACTCTGGTGTCAACTTATTTTAGCATAATGAATGGTTCACTTACCGCATGTTGATTGTAGATTGGACAAAACTGAACTATGCAGACACCAAAGCGATTCCACAATGTCAAAACTATCCTTTGCTGCGATATATATACTGTCATGTTTATTGATAATAAAAAAATAGACAGACATGATCTTTAGTTGTTCAATATCTTTTATTCAATGGATACCAAATGTTAACAAAAACACGGAGAAGGGAGAAGCGTATTTCCACGTTTTATTTTTACTCAAAGCAAAAAATAATTTTTTAAAAAAATAAAATTTTTTTCGTAAACTTCTAAAAAATAAACCCTTGCTCCCCCCAAACATGATGTTAGTGTGAGGCAGTAACTTTTATCAACTAATTAGGGTAGATAAACCAGACCATAACTTGATCAAAATTATTAACTTTTAATAACCAATATAACTATGCTCAGCTAATACCAAATTGCGCCGTAAATTAAGCAATGCTGAATAAGGGTCTAATCGACTTCTTGTCAATTGGACAGGTGGCACAATAGTTAAACAGGTCAGAAATATTTTCTGTTACGTGTGTACGGGTCATTTGAGAAAACTAAAAAGGAAAGGTCAACATGCAACAAATTTGTGCAACATTTCAATACGTTTATATACTTGGTTATGGCCAGCCGTCCCAGTCTCCCCCAGTAGCAGTTTTATTGCAAAATATTATCGATAACAAGCTCTTCTGCTGAGTGAGGAGCTGTTACATTGTGACGCCTGAGTGTCAATACTCTAGGGTAATATTAATCGCGGCCACTTTCTGTTAATAAAATGCCTTTTAATTTCTGCACACATTCACTGTTGACTGCTGAGTAACTACGTAGTTTTTCAACCGACAAAAAGTAATCAATTGTGAACACGTTATAATTTTTAAGTGAAAAATTTTTTGAAATAAAAAAAAAACGGTTTTTAAAGGATGGTATCACCAAGTATCGAACTCGGATCAATGAATCAATAATTTAAAGTTAACCACTATGAGACCTCTGGACAGATGATGTTAACTTCTACTTCTACTATTGAAGGCTGTTCAAGACACTAGTGCTTACTAGATATAATTATATTTTGACAGTAAAAAATAATTTGGTTGTTTCAAATTTAAGCAACTTGAGTTGATTTGAGGTGGTAGTTAAGTTTTCGACAATTCTGCAGGAGTAGAAGTTGACAGCTTACGCTTAATTTTCAATTGAAAATAATACTACTCATATTAAATTGGAAACCTATTAACACTAATGGGATAAACGTGTTCTAAAATAGATTAAAATATCCATTTTATTTTCACGGAAAATTTTCAGGCCATTTACCGCTATTTTTTGTAAACTTTAGGTTTTGCTAAGCCAAAGTAGTAGCTAGCCAAAACGTTCGTTTATTAAAAATATAAAAAACGGACACACGGATATATCGAAAACCTTCAATTTAAATGCCAAAACTTATCCTTTCATGTTTTGCTTTTTGAGATTTATGTAACTTCGTTTTTTGAACAAAGACGGATCACACACGTCTCAAAAACTTGACAACTAATAGTAAAATTTTGTTCAAATATTAGGATAATTGAGCACACATATTTCAAAAATTTAGGTTTCAGGGCCTTTTCATAAAATCACTTAACTGGATCAGCTTAACTGACTTAACTTAACTGACTTAGCTTAAGTTAAACCGGCATTCATAAAATTGTGGTTTAACTGGCTTAAATACTTAGCGGCTTAACTACTTATCTGACTTAAGATAAACCTACTGCTTGGGCTGCAGGCTGCATATGTATACGCAGCATATTATATGCACATAGTATATATTAATATATACGTTATATTTACTTTGCCGCCTAGGGTCAGCTGCAATATGTTTGGCAACTGAAATGTGCCTCTAACTGCTGATCTCCGTTTAAAATTTAACTAATAGTTTAAAATTGAATGCATACGATAATAACTTCCGTTAACAGTGCGAGGCCAAAGTTTTGTTGAATTTTAGCATCTATCTGTAAGTGTAACCAAGGTGGACGCGAGTAGAATTTTTCGACCCGCCGCCCAACCCAACCCGCGGCTTGATGCTTGTGATAACCCACGACCCAATCTCTGCCGTAAAAGTCTATCGGCGACCCACTTTGACCCACTTTTTAAGATAACAGACCTAGCAATTGGTTGTTTTTATCTGATACCCAAGTGTAATTTTCACAGTGTACATCTGTGCGTTGTTAACATTGCTACTTTAGCCGAAAGGCACTATTATATACGCCGTAGCCATAAATATTTAAAATTGAATCATAAGTGGTAATAAATTAGGATTCGTGCATCAGAAAGAAATTAAGCGACCCGCGCAGCCTGAAGTGGGTACCCGCGGGTTGACCAAAGTCTCAAATTTTCCAACCCAACCCAACTCGCGGGTACCCACGACCCGCGTCCACCCTTAATTGTAACATAGCCCTTTCATGCCTGCAGAATTTCACAGGACACCGCATGATGAATTACCAATCTAGGGCTATAAAGTAGAAAAAAACTAAAAGAAAAACTTAAATTGCTCAAGCAGCCGTTTCTATCTGGTATATAAATCAGGTTACTGATTTGTTTAGAGTCGACACGTCTTCGGTGAGCGGACGTGAAAAAGTGTTACCGTTAGACAACCAGTAACCACAACTGTGCTGGTACTTCCCCTCAGTTCAGTACCCCGTCTTCAGTAGAAGGGGGTTCCCCCCCCCTCATCCCCTCATTTCAAGACACTGATGTTATACTGCGGCCCCCCGTCTTATGTCATCCGCGTGAGCTGGCGGGCTATCTCAATATCCGTGACCGGTGCCTAACTGTGCCGGAGAGCGCGCAGTAAAATAACTTGACGCTGGGAGCGTCGAAACTACAGGTCTAGAATTCGCTCAGTACTCAGGTTCGGGAGCACTCTAATTATTACCCCTACGGGCCCTAGTAACACAAACACAAGCTTGAACGTTGAACAGTACACGCGAATACCAACTAAAATAAAAGGCTTTATTTACGAGCTGTGTTAGCACAAATTTATACAGCGGAACCAATTGTAAAATGCAGCATGAAATACAACAAATAATAGCAGAATTTACTCGGACACTGTAGTCGT
>JASANF010001524.1:0-25830 GCA_030248245.1 Trissonchulus sp. WLG1_4 | reverse complement strand
TTTGCAACTTTACTTACGAGCGGTCGTGTTTTGTCAGTAGTTTTGTAACAAGTCATTATGTTAAGTTTTTTCCTTCAGCATCAGGCGACTATTACTTTTATAATTCAAGTGAGCTGAAATTTTCCAATTTGATGCCCTTGTCAAACTCAACGGCCTGTACGAAAGAAACTTGGTTTAAAGTCATAAAAAATGTTATTTTTATTTTTCATTAACTGTTAGCTCAAATGGTAAAACGGTACATTAATAAAGCAAAACTACAAGACAGCAAACTTTAGAAGGAAGGTTTATTGATATTTTATTGATAAAATGTTTATCAACTCTGTACAGGGCAGAGCCCACGCCCCACGCAATCTAATAACAACCAACTATATATTACATAACTAACAAGTATCTATCTGCAAAGAAGCACTATTTTAGCCAGAAATTTATACTTAAAAACTATTCTGCCCATTATGTCGAATTGAATCCTACTACTTAGATCATTCTTGCTGAAGTTCTTTCTCCTTCTTTCCTCAAAAAAGATTGAAATTGAGTGCTATATGACTATAATCAAGAGTACATAATAGGAGTCCTATTATGTACTCTTGCTATAATTGAATAGCTCAAATAGATACGAGTGTTAAGCAACTTGTACTTGTACTGTGATTGTGGTTACGGTATAAGCAATGGTATGTAATTTGTAGCTTCCGTCATCGCTATACAATTAAATAAATATGTCATAATTATCTTTGTCTTGCAAAATAACATATCTTCTAACTGACAATTTGAACTTTTACAACGATGACTCTTTAAGTACAATTTGCATGAATTCAGCTTTGTTTTTTGTGGAATAAAAAACAATCGAGCTTAATGGCAAGAACTGTTCCTGTCAGCGTTACCCTGATTGAAAAGTATTGTTTAGCTGCGATAACAAAAACATCTCATGTTTAAATAATGTTGAGTCACGTCACCTAATTGACGTACAGAGTACATACAGTATGTGCCATAAATTAATAATAAGCACAAAAAACACAATCAACGCGTTCACCTTTGAAATACACTCGCCTTTGAATAAGTTGCTTGTTTAAACTATACAATTTGTTATTTTAAAAAAAGCAAAAATTGCCTGTCATGTTGACGTCGACAAAGCCTACGACTATAACCTCCTAGTTTTGCAGCCCAACTTCTTATTTGTACCTGGTTACTGGTTAGCCAATTTGTTACAAATTGCTATGTAATAGGTAGTTTTGTTAGAACTTAGGTGGCTACAAGCAAAAAGGTTGCAGTTAACCCTCGTTGACGATAGGTCCATGTCAATACCACACGACTTTTTTTGACACACCCAGTTTTTATTCAACACACAGCAAAATATAAACCCACAATAACATTACATAAACATTTAGCCAGACAGTTGTTTTGTGATCAGATCTTGCCACGTTAGTTAAGCGTTTTCATACTCTCTTCAAGACAAGAACGTTTTGCGAGTAGGGAGATATTTAGACTCACCGAAAGCGTGTGCTGACTAAGGTCTGACAACAAAATAGTTTCACCACTTGAGAAAACGAAACATGTGCTTTCATTACGAAAAGAATAGATTTGACTATCAAGAGTACAGCAAGTAGTCGCCGTAGTTATGCCACTGAAATAAGTAAGTAAGTGGCGCAACTGGTTTCAGGCAGACTTTAGTACTAACTATATTCCAAGGAATATAGAACGCGACAGTAGGTAATGTAACTGATACGGGCTAATTAACTAAAGTGAAGAACAGGACAACAAAGGCTGATGCGGATTGACGTTCGCAAGTTCGCTGAGTTGTTTCGTTCATCCTGTCTCGATTGTGCACTTAACTGATCATACTATAAACTGAACAAAAGAACTGAACAAATTCAAAACAAAGAAACTGAACAAATTCTAGCGAGTTACAATGGACTTGCCACTCACAGTACAATTTCCTCACTCACACGGACACGCATAACGTAAGTATAGTATTGGTAAAACAAGCCCAATTTTCGGCAAAAACATTCAGTAAGCATCAAGTTTTAATTTTCAAGTACATTGGCCAGAGGCCATCGTAAACCTGTTGGGCAGCTAATAAGTAGGACTGTTGATGCATGCTTAAATCTCTATCAGCTAGTCAGACTGCAAAACTTTCAAAAGTTTTTGTTGCACAAGCTGTTATGTAATATGTACATATTATGTAGTTAACATTTCATTAGCAAAGTTTCAAAAATTATAAAGAAACGTCTTATTGAATAAGTTTTAGTAAACTTAGTGTACACCAGCTTCTACTTCAGCAATCGACCCGAACTTCACTCTAACGTGAAATGATGTGAACATAATCCACGCGTACTGCTTATGCTTTCTAATAACAAACATTTAGGGTGGATTTCACAAAGGTGGTTTTACTAAACCATGGTTTTACGTACGTTTTCATATGATTTGCACATAAATTCGTTACGAAATACCGCCTGATTCGTTACAAATTTCGTAGATTTTCTTAAACCATGGTTTTAGCGCAGTTTAAATTTGAAACCTGCAGCACAGCAGATCTCTTTTTTGCTGAAATTTTAGCTGAGCTAAAACCATGGTTTAAGAAAATCTAGGAAATTCGTAACGAATCAGGCTATATTTCGTAATGAATTTATGTGCAAATCATATAAAAACGTACGTAAAACCATGGTTTAGTAAAACCACCTTTGTGAAATCCACCCTTACAGTTTACACTACATCATGTCGTTAGCTCTTATATAAAAGACCACAGCATGGCGTAGTGGTTAGATGTTATACTCTTGAACCTAAGGCTGACGGATGGAATCCTTGGAAAACATTCTTTTGCAGTTTGTTTCTGTTCTTATAGTCCTATGTAACGGCAACAATTACACAAACCCAGTACATCAACGAAAGCAAGCGAGCAGAGGTCTTATTATGCAGGTGAAATGTAGGTGACGGGTGCACTGTGACGGTGGCGAACGTGTAAAACACACTCCGCACACGACCAGTTTACCGTTAGCAGCACACTGATGATTCAAAATCAAAATTAAAGACCTGTTGGGCTGCGGCCCCACAGGAAAAATAATCAATATCGAATCAGTATCAAACGCAATTTACAGCACAACACACACGTACACTCGCCAACCAGCAAAAACCCGGTTTTGCTGTTACAACTCAGCAGAGCAGCATGCACACATCATAGCGTCGCTGTTACAGAAAGACCTAGAAAATATCTCTGTAACAGAATCTACCTTAATATCTAGTACATGTACGCGATTGAGGCCACCGCGAAAGCAACTCAAACACTAGACTCATTCTGCCTTTCCGCATTGTCACTGTAAATGTTAGAAGCCATACGTAGTAGACTTTTGCAGGTAGGAATACCCAGTAGGGACAAAATTGCCTTACGAATTTTATCATGCTTGGCAAAATATATAAACACATTATTAGCCGAATTGATATTTAGCATAAGCGCACATGTGGGCGCTAGCCAAGCATGGGTTTGGTTACTAATGCTGTGCGACAGCACTGTAAGTATGAAGAAAGGAATGACATAAAAAACAAAGGTACATCCCATAACCCAAGCAAGCATTTTTGTAACTTTATATTGTCTTTCGCGACTTTTCTTCTCAATAGCAGGCATAGTCTCTGATTTCTTTTGACAAAACATACTTCCCATCGCGCCACAGTAAACTAAAATACTCAGAAAACCCCCAAGCATTTGGTAGAAATAGAAAAACGTTCCCATAGGTTCGCTCATGGACCATCCTGCAAAGCAAAGTTTGTTAACATCTGTAACACGCGGCAGACGATAAGTATCCACGAACGCTGTTGTTGTCAGGGCAATAGCGACGGTCCACATTACAGTAATACAGTAGGCAATCTTTGTCGCAGTAAATCTGGCGTAAACAGAAAAACTAACGCACGCAATACAACGCTCTATGGATACCAGCAACAAAATGGCGGGAAACGCAAACCCGCCCAAAATCAACGCGACATTATGCACGTTTTTCATGCAATACCAGCGAGAAACTGGGGTTGTGTGCTCACCAAAGTGAATCAATACCAACCGATAAATACCAGCTACCAAGTTGCCAAAACCGAATGTAGCATCCGCTGCCGCTAAAGCCACCGGAAGACAATACTCTTTGCGGTGCAGTTGACTGCTGTAACCGACTGCTATGATTATTAACGAATTTCCGAACACTTCGATTAAGCCTTGAAACGTATAAGCAGAAAAAAAGAGTATCGATTTCAAATCAGTGTCTGAGGGTGATTGATTAGACGAGTTCATTGTTTAGTGAAAAGGAAAAACACTCTGCGGAATGAACATAATTTAATTGGCTGAATACAGCAGCTATTTTAAGCGAAAAAACACAGCTCGTTAGCTGACTGAGTTTTCTGGGACTTGCTGAGACAAATATAAATCCCAGTAGTAATCGGAGCAGCTTTGTAAACTTTACCAAACCTGAAACACGAAAGAACTTTGTTAATCAAATGAAAGCTTTAGGGGAAAATAACAGACTTTTCGTTAAATTTTTATTATTTATCTTTCTTTAGCAAGACTTTTTTATCAAAATTTCCGACTAGCCAGCTTATGTAGGAAATATGCCGACCTATGTCGCAAGTTAGGTTCGGTTAGGCCGACCTTAGGAATTGACCGCATTGGTTCAAAAATTAAAGAACCTTGGCATTAAAGCAAGGTAGATAGGTGTTTTTGAGATTAGTATGCAAGTAAGTACAATATTGCGTTTTTAAATATCACTAAATAAATCAGATAAGCGTCGTGAACTCTGCTTACATTACATAACTCCTGCTCGAACATTATTAAACCGAAAGACTTGCGAATCAATTTGAAAAACTTCAAGCAGCTCAAAAGTTCTAAAAGTTACACATAAAGCTTCTAGAGTTGTTGGATTCAGTAGTTATGACTGTAACAAATTTGCACGATTCATGCTCAAGTTATTTTCAGCAAAGATGTGCCATAAGCTTAAAATATGAGACAGGCGGTGTCATCAGTAAGAGTCCTAGAATTGGTAATGAATCAGATAACTTTGGTTTTATTTGTTCATTTTTTAATTTTTCTTTACCACTGAATGAAAAATTTAAATTAAAGCTTTTAATTTAAAACTCTAAAATTTTTAATTTAAAATTTTTAATTTAAAACTCTAAAACTGAAAATCTTTAAGACCATCATTTGGATCCGTCAACTCGTATGACGCCCGCAGTCAAAAATTTCGACGCTCAGTCGGCTCTTACTTGAAAATCAACACAGGTGACTGCAGTTAAAGTGTTTCTAACGATTTCTAATGTCTTGCACTAAATTTCGTTGAAAGTTCTTTTCATAACTCACTAGCATAATGTAACAAAGTAACTATAATGTTATGTATAAAACCATATCACAAAATACACAAGTATTTTATTCAGTATAATTGTACAAGTTAAACGAAATTAGGTATATTCAGTGAAACACGTCACTGACTAATTTGCATATTGCATGATGCGAAAGATTACATTGCATTTTGCAGTCAATGTATGTAGGAAGACTAAGAACGGTCAATTGTAACTCTATTTAGTGTTACAGTAAAGTGCAATAACCCGACTTATACTGCACGCAGCAGCGTGCAGTCTACTTATACTGCACGCTATACTCGAATCGATTTGCAAGTCATTTATAGCACTGCTGGGTGTGCTAAAAGTAATTGATACGCATGTGTGAAACCCTCGGGCAGGTGCACTCGGAGTTTCACAGAAACATGCGTATAAATCCCTTATATCACGCCAACCAGTGCCATAACCTATACTTAGTCACCATTAGTAAATACTGTACCAACAAGGCTGATTTTCCGGAATCAGACTTTCTGCCTATTCAGCCGCTAAGGTTGGAATTATACCTGCTCAGTAAGAAAGAAAGATAAATGTAGCAGTTCGACGATACAAAATTTAGTTGCTAGATTGATAGAATAATTGGATATGTCAGAAACATTGCGGAATGTACAAAAATGCACTAAAAGTTTACAAAAACAGGTCGCAAGACATCTAGAAGCGAATGTGTTAATAACATATTACTTCGGCTTATTTATATCGGGCGACTCTTGCATTAAGTCTCCAAAAACAGCTGCAGTTGTCGTTCTCGGCTTTATAGCCTTGTTTAGATTACAAGAAAGCTCTATCATTTCGAATCTAGAAGTTAGCCCAGAATAATCAAAAATTGCGATCCAATCCAGACAAGTAGGCCCCAAAAGGGGCAATGTTCCTTCCCCGGTGTCTACCTTTCAAGTTTAATAGAATTGTATCTATTCTCCTACTGTACACTACATTGCGTAACTTAGGTACTTACCCTACTACCTACGTATGTACGTACATTACAAAAAAGTGCTGCAGGATGTTAAGCATCCCGCTGCAGCGAGCCATTCGGCCCAAATTACGCTTTGATCTGAGCTGAACACATCAGCTCAAAGAAGCGATAAACAGTGTTATCCAGGGGCTCATATATACTGCTGGTGAAACATTACGGTGCCGAGGCTGAAAAAGTACACTACAACACTCTACATCGATTATTGATTTTTGTGCATATACGCAGACAAAAATCAGCAGCCAACTCCCAGGCTGAAAACACACACAAAACATACAGGCTATGCAGCCTGCTCAGCAGCGTTTAACGCTGCGAACATTTAGTTTCAAAACAATAATTCCTTCTCTAGAAGGAACAAAAAATTGACCATCTACGGAAAGGGAGTACTGACTCGGAACCAAACCCCTGCCAAATTTGAAAAGCCTACATTTTCAGGCTTCGGTCATAATAGGAAACATCCTTACTACAGTCATTACGACCTTCCAAATAACAGGCAGAACCGTTTATTACCAAACAGAAAAGCAGTTTCATAAACCACGAACTACGGGGCTATTGGAATTTAGTCCTGAAGACATATTAATGCTAGACAAATTAAATGAAATTTGGCTTGAACGCAGTAACATGAAAAATATACGAAAACAAATCACAAAGTTGATTATAACAGATGCAAACAATTTGTTCCAAAACGAGTAAAATAAGTAGCTAATTTATCTTCTGGAACTTGAGTTTTTTGAAGGTCCTAGATACAAATTTCTATATAAAGTAACAAAGTATGCTAATTTTTTGATGGACGCGAGACTAACAAAAATCGCTTATGAGTTATTTGCAAAGAAGGTTGTGAAGACAGTTAACTCCGACGCAACAAAATTAGTGTCAAGATTTAAAAGTGCTTTTCATCTTCTGTATCGCAAATACGCAATACACGTATTGGTTTTACTTTTGAAAACCTACACTACGTTTTATCCTATCAACCACCTATTGTTTCAAGTCAAGTTCAAGCAAAGTTAAGATTTGCTGATAATTTAAAAAAAACTACTTTTTAATGTTTTAAAGTATTTTCAATTAATAATTTTGCTTCATACAATTGACATATAAGTCTAAACTCCGCAAATTCTTCATTTTTTCACTCTGCCGGAGCAAAACGTCGAAAAAATAATTACATTTAATACTTAACATTTAAAATGTTATATACTAAAACCAATGATTAATGACGCGGCAATGATAATATTATGGTACTGATGACAGTTAATACGGTCTTGATACCTGAACAAGTAATATTTAAAAGTGCGAAAATAGTTACCTTGCTGGTTTACGTACGTCACTGGTTTTAGAATATAAAATTTTTATTTAATAAACTATTTAATAAAACTACAATATTAAACAACTATATACTTTATTTTATGATTATGAATGATGCTATCAAAACCTTTACTCATCTTGGTAAATTCATAAGTTAATAATTGACATGTAATCTTTCTTAAACCATTTGTTATCGGTATCCAAATTTAACCCCGGGGCAATTTGCAATTCTATTATGTACCTAGTATATCATCAAATACTTTGCTTAAAATATGTACTACTACATAAGTTATATACCTATCACCTGTGTAGTTATTGACTAGTTTAAGATCTCAATATTTAGAAATAAATACAATCTTAACTGCTATTCATGGATTAGGATATATATTTGTGCGTTGCACAACGTCGAAAAACTTGTAAAACTTCTCAATATATAATTATGCGCTAAAAAGTAGAAAAATTTGTGAAAAAATAAAAGTATATCATGTAAGAAATTGAGTGACGCTCAATGTTTGCTAAACTTTCTTGCAAAAATTAGGTTTCTTTTGTTCCAGGCTAACTAAAACGAATGTGGTGAAACGAAAAACTGTTTCTCATGTTTGAAACGTTTTTGTTTGCATTTTGTGAGGACTAAAAGTTTTGACACGCACTGCCTTTATCGTTCCCTTATAAATAAAAAATTTTAAAAACTTAATGAAAAACTGGATGGTTTGTTCCCACCGATAATATGATTGGTTTATAAGTAAAATAATAAGTATAAATATGTTTCGCTATTACCATCAATATGTAAAGCGAATTGTTATTGCAAATTTATAACTTAAAGTTATTAAAACGATATTTGCATTTGTTCATGCTTGTTACGGTAATTGTTATTAATTGCTTAGGTCTGAGCATTTTGATGGAGACTGTTCAGCATACAGGAATCACAACAACATACAACATACTTATCTCCACATCTGCCAATCCTGTATTATGCAGATCTTGGCTTCAGACCATTGCATCAACCAACAAAACTGTAAAGCTTCACCGGGAGCACCCCCTAACCTCCATTCACTGATTCACTCACCTTTTTTACTAATTTTTATTTGTGAATACACGTTGCTCCCGGTGAAGCCTTACAAAACAATTCACGTACAGCAAGCCACTCATAGTGTTGACAAAATTTACAATTTTACATTATAATCCCAAACTACAGTATTGCCAAATAGTTAGAAATTACGTAGATACTGTAGGGCTAAGCATTTATATCATAAAACACATCAGGAAATTTGTTTGAATTAGAAAAATTACTTTGTGAAAACTTGAACTTTTTTCCTTTGTATCGAGACCGACAAGTTGAGCGGTGATGATTTATTTCTACCAACGTCCAAACTCTGCAGGTGGCACGTGTCACGCGTGCTATTAGGGAGCGCTTTTGAGGCGGTCGCATTTTTATTGCGGTGGTTTTTCCTTTTCTTTTCTGTAACGTTTTTTATTATAAATTTATCCAATGTTCTGTATGTTGACATTCGTTGTGTTTTCAGTGTCAATAAATTACGTACTGATTTTGTTGTTGTTCCACACGTTTGTGTCGGCAGTAGTTCATTTCATTTCGGACATAGTGGGGCCTTTTTAGGGCTTACAATTTCAGCCGGAGGCGGATCAGTATCCTTGAATCCAGATACGGATACGGTGTACAGAAAATAGTTTGACTTATGTAACCTAAAACCTTAAAAACTTCGTATTGACTTACTGACTTTACAGCCCATGCTTTTTGTCTTGTTTTTAAAGCAAATTGTTGTGAAATACTATGACTATGACAGTTATACGCAGGACTAAAAAACATGCTTGAAATTTGTCTTATTTTTTGAAATTTCATACCTGTTCACATAGACACTAGAGAACAACTCAATTTTTTCCAAAATTTCCAAAATGAACTTTGAATAACGTTGTTGATATCACGTGCTTCAACCCAATTTATGCGTGATGACTTCATGGTAGATAAATAATTAATATGATCTCATTTTCGCCTGCTTCTTCACTAAATATTGAAAGTTGAAACGAGCTAAGACTGTCTGTAAGCACGCACGCTTTCCAAATGATGTGATTATAAGTCACAACGTCCACATACAACACATTAACATAATTAGCTCTCTAATATTTGAAAATTTTTCCGGCAGTGGCACATTAAGTATATTTATGCCAGAAGGCATCAGAGTTTCTAGAACTTCTGAGCTGAAACGGGACTCGGGAAGTGTGGCTGTCGACTGATTTCATTTTCAGTAGAATAATGTCTAAATATAGGTAATTGTTTACATGCATAAAAAAATCTGTTTCTTTGTTTAAACTGTTGTTTTTTCGCACTGGCTTGCATTACAGGTAAAGTTTAAGTATAATATATAGTACACTTTTGCAACTATTTTCTGTAGGCAAATGTGTCTAGAGTATATGAGAATGCGATAAGAATAACATAATTAATATCTGCCTTTGGTTCACATTTGGGAGCGGGTCCTAAAGTTAACTGTTGGGGTCCATTGGTTGAACAAGCGCCAATTTTGACGTTCTATTTAACTCAGAAGGTATGAAAACGATACAGCTACGCTTTAATTTCAGTTGAACTAAAATGAACGAAAACAAAATAAAAACGAAAGCGAAAACGAAAACGAAATGAACGAAACTCAAAGAATTTTTATTGCAAAACAAAAGTTGTAAGCCTACACACTTGGTTTGATTTATTTTGAATGGATGAGAGCACCTGCTGTATCTGCTGCCCTGAGTATTGCTCAGCTTTCATTTTTGCCGCTCTCATTCTCATATTTACTAAACTTCAAGGAGGTATACCGCCAAAAATTTGACAACTGAGACCGAAGCCAAATTACACAAAAAGCGAAAACGAAACGAAATTGAACGAAAGCGAAAACGAAAACGAAAATTTTATCAACTGAAA
This sequence comes from Trissonchulus sp. WLG1_4, assembly GCA_030248245.1. Classification (NCBI taxonomy): domain Eukaryota; kingdom Metazoa; phylum Nematoda; class Enoplea; order Enoplida; family Ironidae; genus Trissonchulus; species Trissonchulus sp. WLG1_4. The sequence continues at coordinate 15,280 of JASANF010001524.1, read as the reverse complement.
TTAAAGCGTAGCTGTAAATAGAGAGTTTAAAAGTAACCAAAGTCAGTGATATAAAATACTTCTTACGAGGAGCCATAAAAACTTTTCAAGGTCAGGTCAGGGTGTAGACGCGGGTCGAAATTTTCGACCCGCGACCCAACCCAACCCGCGGCTCTACACTCGTGGGTAACCCGCGACCCAACCCGCGCTGTAAAAACACGACACGCGACCCACTTTGACCCACCACTCTATAACCATAACGTACATTATGCACAAGCGTGTAGCCAGGATTTTGAAAAGGGGGGGGGTCGCACCTTGTCCACTTTTTTGCTCACTTGTTTAAACTCACTATTGCGGGGTCTGAGCGCCTCAGCCCCCAGAATCCATTTATTTTTACACTTATTGGCGAAGTGGCTTACATAACAAAATGTTAATTTGGTCATTTAAAATAATTAAACTAACTGTTGCGGGGGTCTAGAGGCGACAGCCGTCAGAAAAAATGAACGTTTTTTGAATTTTCAGACAAATTTGGTCAACTGGAGACATAATCAAAAAATTTTCCGACAGGTAAAATAAAAACAAAAGGTGGGAACTTCATATCAGACAGTATATTACACAAGTAAATACAGCATAATGTACTCTAGTAGACAAGCATATTATATAGGCTTTCATGAAAGTTAATAACAAGGAATAGTAAGCCACAGAGTTTGCAGGGTTCTGGGGGCGGTAGCCCCCAGAATAAAATTTTTAGAATTTTTTAAAATTTTAGACCAAATTTTGTCAATTGTAGACGTATCCGAAATTTTTTTGGCCGGGCTATAAAAACCAAGGGGGCACCCTCGTCGACAATTTCTTCAGGTTCCAGTTTTGGCGGGTCAGAAAAAATTTTTTCGACCCGCGCAGCCTGAAGTGGGTACCGGCCGTCGGCCGGTACCGGTCGACCCACGGCTAAAATTTTCCGACCCAACCCAAGCCCACCCGCGGATACCCGCGGGTCCACCCCTGGTCAGGTACAACATGGGCACTTTTGAAGAGGAAGTTTTTAATAAAAATCACTAATTTTGCAACATGTTACAGAGAAATTCGCCCACCTAAGGTAAAAAATTACCGAACTGTAGTCACTGAGAAGTTTTCACTGAAGAATTTTAACGTTAATCCTCTATTTTAGCCAAAAATCTTCGAATTGGTTCACTTTTGGGGTCATTTGAAAAAATCAAATATTTTAGTGTACCAAAATTTACAATAACTTCTAAGCAAAATAAACACAGCCAGTAAACTCAGCAGCTTTTTTTACCCATATATGCCAAAGAATATAATATGTTACAGCTGAAATTTTTCAAAAATGACCTTTTTTCAGATTTGGACAAGTAGCATTTTCGTTTTTCGACAAAACGGTTTTTCTGAGTACGTGTTTTCGATTAACTAGTTCTGGTACCCAACTGAATAATATTTTAAAAGTGAAAACCCGTTTGGGCATTTAAGTTTCTTGTATCTTTTGATGTAAAAAAACATGGTAGATTAATTAGCCACGGCGAAGTTATTCCGGTCTAAAAAAGCTGGTGATCCCCCATTGGGCCGGTTCACATTTACCTTCTCTCTTATATATTATCTTGGTGTGTGCCAATTTTCAGTAAATTACGTCTAACTGACGCTGCGTTATGGAGGATATAAAATTAAATCTAATCCGATAAATCCAATTTTGGATAAGACCCTTAGTTAATGACAATAATTACGGAACCGTTTTTCAAGACAGGTATGATATATATGTAACTCTATAGAGAATTTAAGCCACGGCTGCTTCCGGAATATATCAAATTTTTTGTCGATCATAGAGTCGCACAAAAATGTCTAATACAGCCACAGGCCACACCCTATTAGTGCAGTAAATGAGTATTTTCGACGGACCTGTACATACATCTGCTTTATGGTTCTCATTTATGTATATAGATGCTTATAGAGAAGTATCACGCTTTGTTTCTATAAAACTGAGACGCTTTAATGTTCTTTTTGGTCTAAGTCTGTGGTTGTATGAATGTACAGTCCGTGGTAAAAACGAAACCTACAATGTGGTTTTGTTGTTCGCAGAATATTATATGTCAATAACAGCCTCAGTAAAAATAACTGACGTCATTGAAATGACCAAAACGTCAAAAAAATTAGGATATCTGCGGCAAATTCTTTCATGCATTCAGATTCTTTCTGTAGGATGTCCGCTTTATAGTTTGATACTGTAACCAATATTTTCATTGTAAAAATGAAACATTAGCCAAAGTCTTATTGGACCTCAAGTCTAAGAGAATTTAGTGGGTTCCTGCTACTTAAAATTTTTAGAATACTGAAAGAGCTTAGACTTTGTTATGGCTCTGTGGCGATTACATTACAGACCAATCCGCCGAGAATTACTTCTTGTCGTTAGAAACAGAAACGACCACTCCGGTTAGGTATAGTGCACCTTAAGATTGCCTGTGTTGAAAGAAAGTGGATGCCCCAATTTAGTAAAACTGTAAGAAAAGTATACGCCTGAAATGGTGAAATCAAACCTGACCGCTTCGCGCCAACGTGCAGATTGCTAACAACTACACCACAGTCCCCAAGTCTCGTGTGCCCTATTTCTCATTTACAACACTTACATATATGCTTATCTATATAGTTGACATTTTTGAAGGAGTTCTCGGAATATTTTTTTAGATATATTGTTAAGAATAATTCTGTTATCTCAGCTAGACATGTCTCAATCTACAAACAAACTTATTTATTGTTGCTGCTCGATTGAGTTGCGATGAAAACAGGATTACTGGAATTTTGTTTGTTTGCTATTCTATTTCGCATTTCTCAGGGTATGTGTGTTTCGGTTTATGGTAGATAACTATTTTATAACTTTTTTTCGTTAATAACGTCATACATTTTTTCTGTCGTTCTCAATCCATGTTTGTTTAGGTAGTTTTCGTTAAATATTACAGAACGTGAAGATTAATCGAACGGCTTAAATTTAGCCAGTGAATGGACCCTTTCAGACTACTCCTCGAGCAAAAATGTTAGACGTGGCGCTCACTTGCTAGCCAGCCTTGACGTTACACAACATGACCATGCATTACACTATACACTTAATCTATATCTTTGGTCCGTTACAAAGGTTGTTGAAACAGCTAGGCCGCGTGGAAAGTATTGATCAACGTGGGTTTCATCTTTTATCGATTCAAATTGTTATATGCTAACTCATATATAATGTTTTAGGCTTCCGCTGTTACCAGTGCACCTTAGACACCCCTCACGACTGCAACGACAGAAGTCGGGCTTGTTACAGCAGATACGGTTGTGCCAAAGCAGAAATCACTACTCAGAGTAAGTGGACGTAACATGGATGTAGGTATGTATTAAGCAAGGCTAAATAATTTGAACGTTTTTAAGCATTGAGGTGTTTTATCGCTAGCAAGGCTAAACAATTTGAACGTTTTTAAGCATTGAGGTGTTTTATCGCTAACAGGATAATTTTGCTTTTTTTAATGTTAAACATCATAGCATATGTATTTGCAGTGGACTATAAAGGCAAATAAATAACATGTTCTGATTTTTTACAGGATTGCTAAATAAATTTTGTTCAGTTTTGTGATGATTATACCTGTGGTAGGAGTTATATAATCTCAGGGTCTTAGTCGAAGGACAAATAAACTTGAGCCTGTTTCACACGGGGGCGCATTTCATGGTGCATTTGAGGGCGCATGTAATGCGTCATGTAATGCGCCCAGTCATGCACCATGGCGCGTTTAATAGCATGAAAACTTTTTGGTTCTACGTAAGTGCTATCACAAGAAGTAATTTAAAGTAGAAAAGTAATAATGTACTATTTAATGTTTTAGTGAACACACTTGTTGTCCTCAAATGGTGCAGCAAAGGGCCTCCAGCTCCAATAGAAAACGGCTGTAAACAAGATTCCCGGAAAATAAAAATATGTGTTTGCCGCAATGGGAATTTCTGTAATCATTCTGGCTCAGTTTACAATTCGTCAAACTTTGTACTATTATTTATAGCCGTATATATTGGACTATATTATGCTATATGTGATTACAATTAGTTATGTTTATGCTAACACCTATGCTTTGGGGCGTAGCGGTAGCCTGAACAATGATAATGATGCAAACGTCTCAGTGTCACAGTTAAGTTATTCCTGTCGCTACCTCAGTAGCGACAGGACTTTACATTTGTTTTGCCCTTATAATAGTGCTTTTAAGGCATTCGCATTAACAGACATACATTTTCAGTATTTACCACCTGATTTTAGAGTTTGGTCCGCGTTCGTGCTACGTGAGTGTGCTACAATCAATGTACATAGCAACTTTAAACAATATTTAAAGGGAAATGACACGTCCTAGTTCAAATGTAATTCCGTTTGTTTTGAAATATCTCAAATAATGCTATCGGTAAATGACATGGTAAAACTGAATACCACAAACTGAAAAAAATGGGTATATGAATTCAACGCATTGATTTCATTATTTCAAATCATAGTTTAGCACTTTTACATTGCTTTCGTAACAATGACAAACGAAATCGGTGAAGAATTCTCATGATTTCTTTTTGTTTAATTTTTGTGGTTTATTTATTATATTTTTTATGTATTGTAGCATAAATTTTTATGTATTGTATTTATTGTAGCAAAAACAGAGCGTTAACGTTAAATGTTAACTAAGCTTGTTAACTAAAATTATGTATTAAAATTTTTTGTTTTTTGTTTGTATAACTGTCTCTGGCCTTTTGCATATCTTCTGCATTTGCATAGTTGCAGTTCTACCGCATCTTGTGCAACATCTAGTAAAAAACCGTTTATACAGTGTTTGCTATTCATATTGAAACTATGCCACCAGTTTTAAATCCATAACCTACAAACATGCCATTTTAATAATTTAATTGTTACAACAGTATGGTTTGCTCATACTCCTCACACAAAATTTGCAGATATATAAACTATATGTGTATATTTATAAACTATATATGAACTAGAACAATGAGCTCAAAAAATAATTGTATCTGCAGTCTGCAGATTAATATTCGTTTGGACTTTTGATTTATTTCAAAATTTTGAAGTTAATTAAGTCTAAAAAAGTAGGTACAATAGAAAAGGCCCAGTAAACAAAGATAATTTACAAACTATAAACTAAAACCCTATGGAACATGCAATACGCAATATTTTGTCACTCAACCAACTATTAAGCAATAATCGATAAAAAACAAACAACTAATGCTATAATCAACAAAAACGAAGAAAACACCGTACTTCAAAAAATAAGCAATGGTACAGCCTTCGGATTATGAATAAAGTTGTTCCTGTTCCTTAATGTTATAAAAACAAATAACCATTTATAACAGTATTTACAAGTGTAAATCTGCACTACTGATGCATATATAAGCCATTGTTTGGTCTGCTTTGACATTGCGCACTAGCCTCATCATTTTGGTTAACTGGTGATATTTTTAAAGAGGCACTAATTTACAGTTGTGAAAAATGAATGGTCACCAACATTTTTGCATAAGTTAATTGACAGATAAATTAATATCAGATTTTATCCTGCTCTCCACCAATTTCGTAATGTTTCCTTTTAGTCAAAAAAAGTGTCAACACAACAGAAGGCTGTGAAGAACAAGCACTTTTGTTGACGAGTGTATATTTTTGCGCGGCCGCCTCAGCGGCCGTGCATCCTAATTTCAGTTAATGCACTGAAACTGAAAATGCATGTAAATCATGCTCAGTTTCAGTGCATCACTGAAGCATGCAGCAATGACCGCCTGGATCATGCGCGCGTTTTGTGTGTGTCTGTCTCTGTGTGTGATAAGTGGTTGTGCGTGTGTGCGCGTGCCTCCCCATAATAAACGACAATGACATGTTGACAGTCGACATTTATCAATCGATAACAATATCGACTGTTTAACATTCCTTCACTATCTATGATACATTAATACTCCAACAACTAGTTGCAATTTTAATAGCATTATCTGACGGGGTCGTGGCCTAATGGTTAAGGCGTGTGACTACAAAACTGACTGCAGTAGTTTCGATTCCCATCGGCGGGCATCGGCATGTAACTTTTTCAGATTCTAAAGCAAATTAATGTTTTTGCTTTTTGCAAATTTACATTAAAAAATCTATAGTTGTAGCAGTCTAAATCCCCGGTAAATTCTTAAATTGTATGTACTCACACATACGTAAAACGTAATCGTCGAACAGATTTTTAGTAGTGCAAAATTTCTGGTCTTGTGATACATACATTTATACTTGAATAATGATGAAACTCTGTGTAACATGTGTAGGTATCTGTATCAGAAATTAGAAGACTACGGACAAAAAGGTGCTTGCCGCGCCTAATTTTACCGATACGGTAAAATAATACCTACTTATTGTTGTCATGTGAAATATGTACGCTCGTCACCAAAAGTGCTTGTTTCACATACAGCACATACAGACAGTCAGTATTATTTTACCGTATCGGTAAAATACAGCGCGGCCTACCATCATTGTTTGTTAGAGTAGTGGTCGGAATGAGTCAACATTTTTGACACGACCCGATTCAACACGAGGGAGGATCCGACTTCCGAGTTTCCGACCCAGAGACTGACCCAACTTGTCGTGAAGCCGGGGTTACCTAAATTCTCTGAGCACCATCTTGTCACACCCACATTTTGACATAATGGTTAGATTTATTAGATACATTGTAAGAAGAATAAAACATTTTAGCGTATTAAAAAAAGACCCAGTTGCTCCGAAAAATAGGTTATTACTCCAAATAATCAGTGTCTAACATGCGTGCACTTCACTCAAAAAAGTTTGGCAGCCGTGACGAGCGAATCTCGGCCTTATCTTTTTTATGTCAAGGGTGCCAGTGCAACGATGTCAAATGTCAATGCTCCGACTTATAAGACATTCTAAGACATTGAAATTTTACGGTTATGACTAACCCACAAGCATGCAGCAATCGGTGAATACAGCCTCAAAACAACTATAATTGTACCGTTTGGGCAAGTTTGTTCAATTAAAGGCCAATATTACAAAATTTTCCGCATTTCAGAGCTTTTTCTCTTTTAAACAAATCGTGAGTAAATTTAATAAACAACTTTTTTGACATAAAAAGTGTCGGTTTGGAAAAAACTTAACGCTTTGTTTTTTAGAAAACAAAATAAAAATATTTTCTTATCTCAGCGCTACAGTAACCTAAACTTTTCAGCATTAACAAAGGATGATAGCTGGCTGGCCGCCCGGACCAGCTTACACACAAAACACGATCACACACAACACTAAAATTACACACAGACACACACAGTCAGTTTTACCAGCGAATGCAATAAGACGTGTAATTCGCTAGAGCAAATCAAATGTAAGGTCCTGTCGCTACTGTGGTAGCGACAAAAAAAAAGATTGCCAACTTCCCCCAGTCTTGTAGTAAAAAATACTCACTAGTCACAAGCATAGAAACATGTAACGGGGTCAAAATTTTGGGGGGCCTCTCCTCTCCGACCAAAGTTTGGGGACCCTCCCCCGCTGATCCCTACCCTAAATACACTAAATACCCTAAATATTACGAAATTTCGTAAAATTTTCCCATAAAGGTGCCATCAGAAACGACCCTAACCTCGTAGGTCAATATAATAAAAAATGAAATTAAGTAATAACAAGCTCGTCTGCTGAGTAAGAACAAGTGTACCTCCTGATTGAGTACTGATCATGACCTTGGAGTGTCTATATTCCGCAGGAAATATTAAACGCGGCCATAACCGCGCGTTAGAGCACGGTTATGGCGAAGAGTGAAACATGAAAAGAACAAGCACTTCTGATGACTAGCGCACATAATTCGACGTGACCACAATAAAGTATTATTTTACCGCATCGGTAAAATTAGGCGCGGCACGCACCAAATTTTTTTGTTAGTACCTACTACTTAGTTTTTTCATTTTTAATCGAGTACGAACGAGTCTGAAAATTTGTTCGACGATTACGTTTTACGTATGTGTAAGTACATACAATTTAAGAACTGACCGGTGATTTAGAATGCTATAACATTTGATTTTTATACCATGCAAAGAAACAATTTAAAAACATTCTACTTTCAGAGTTAGAAAAAAATTGCAAAAATTTCAGATCTGATGGGAATCGAACCCCCTATCTTGTGTTTCGCAGTCACACGCCTTAACCATTAGGCTACTACAGTTCCGTTGGATGATTCGATTAAAATCGTAAAACTAAATGTTTTGTTAAGCACATCACGCAAGAACTGCCTTGATAACGATTCAAAAGAATCGATATTGCAGATCATCGATTTTCAATTTTCCATTGTTGTTTGTTATGCACAGACACGCACACACACATACACACACACACACAACGTACGCGCTGCGAGTTGCACACAAGTGACAGCTGGTCATTCCAGTGTTGAAGAGAAAGATGATGCCCCAATTTAGAAAGAATGAAAGAAATGGAGGCGCCGGGAATCGAACCCGGGCCGCCTGCTTCGAAGTCAAGCATGCTACCACTACACCACAGCCCCCGAGTCTCATAGGCCCTAATTCTCATTTACAACAGGGTCCCCCCTTCGAACATCGTTGCGACCCTGCAACGATACTCGGACGATACTCATGCTCCCGGGGCGAACCCGATGCCTCAAGGGCGGAGCACATTCATACGTAGGCCTCCAAGCCTACTTCAATCACACCACACTCAGGGTTTCCTGGTTCACCCGCAACCACAGGGTTTCTCGATCGACCCAGAACGATTCCCAACTAATACCGAGGGTTTTAACTGGCTCACCCTTAACCGAAACCGAGGGTTTTCCGGCTTACTCTTAACCGAGGGACCCCACAGGAAAGAGACTATGTACACATTCATACTGCACACAGCACGAGTACCGTAAGGGTTGAAGTGCCAACCTCAACCCAGGGCATGGGGCTCCTAACCCACCTCCGAAGACGGTTCGGGGATAGGGCTGTCCTGAGGACCCGGCCCTATCCTCTCCGTCCTGTCACGGTCGCCACTATGTTGAATAGAAAGATGATGCCCCAATTTAGAAAGAATGAAAGAAATGGAGGCGCCGGGAATCGAACCCGGGCCGCCTGCTTCGAAGTCAAGCATGCTACCACTACACCACAGCCCCCGAGTCTCATAGGCCCTAATTCTCATTTACAACACCAGCAGGCTTCAGTGATGCACTGAAACTGAGCATGATTTACATGCATTTTCAGTGCATTAACTGAAATTAGTGTGCACGGCCGCTGAGGCGGCCGCGCAAAAATACTTGTCATTTTTGGACGAAAAGCTAGCTCTTGTTCCTGTTTAGTTCTGTTTGTATGGCCTGTAGTGGCCAGTGCGCATGTATTGCACTGAAGTCCTAAAGTGCGAACCTACTAATAAATTTGAGTAAACTAAATTTCATTGAATATAATTAACTATAGTTGATTAAAGATATTATGTTAGCTGCCGACTGGCCAGTTTAACTAACATCGTTCTTGTTCAAAATAAACTGTAGCGGCAACAGCTAATAATAACATGTAGGTATGCGCCAACGGTCGTTGGTTAAAATTTCTAAGTAGTATTTTATTTTATTTCAGTCTATGTAAAGCTCCGATTGTTTTCTTGTGTTTTTTATTAATAGACACTGCTTGCTGAATCGCTTTACAGTACCACAGTACAGCGAATACTGCTTGCCAGTCACTTCACAGTTTACGTTTCGGTAGTCACTGCATTACATCAAAGGCTTCTCAACAGCGGGCTTAGCTCAGTTGGTAGAGCGTCCGACTCTTAATCGGAAGGTAGGTGGTTCGAGCCCACTCCGGCAGTCACTTTTTGAAAATTTATCATACCACTCGTCCGCACTGCAGACAGTCAAGCATTAAAAATACGGTAGTTGATCGACCTACCTGCCCTTCTAGTGCTAATTAACACTGGAAATTCGACCTACCCAAAAATACATAGGACTCAGAGATTCTGATTATAGTATATACGCGGCCCCTAAGGGGGCCGCGTAAAAACACCTACAAGTCCTCCACCCGACCCAACCCAACTTGGCGACTTATAAACTTGCGAACTCAAGTCAAAGTTCTGTATTGTATATTTTGGCATACAGATAAAATGATAAGCTGTATTGTATCAATAAAATGTGATCATCTGTATCACAAATTTGTGTGTAAAACTGTTATTTGATAGCCAATATTCGTTAATATTGATATTGCCAGTTTTGAAGGCCAATATTGATATTACATGTACGCATGTCGCATATTATGCTTTATTTATGTTGCAGCAAACGCATAAATGCACACACACAAATATATAACGCGCTGCATAGTGCAGAGCGCAAAAATAGAGCCGGCCAGCCAGCTACCCTGAGACAGTACAGACAACTGCCTACAGTGGTGCACTGAAACTGACTGTAATAAAACAGGGTTAACGATTCCCCTGATTGATACAGGTTTCGCCCAATTTTGGTTGTAGCTGCAAGAAGGGAGCTACTTGTTCGGTTTAGTACGTAGTTTAGTGATGAGACGTGGCGCAGAATGAGGCCACACTCTCAGGCGGAATCCCCAATTTGCTTATTTCCCAAAACCCCCTACTCTCCCGTACGAAAGCGCCTGATTCAGATAACCGTCAGTTGTGTGAGTCCTAAGTTTCCCCCCCCCTCCTGAAGTATAGTACGAGTATAAGTACAAGAAGGAAGTAATAATCAGCACGAAGAATACGTTATAATGTCCTTAACCAGTATCCATTCCCCTTTCCCTATTGCTCCTTGTGAATAATTGAAGCCGACTGTCGTATAATAATGTTCATTTGTCCGTAGTAATTGCCCGTATTGATATTTGTCCGTATTGTCTGAGGGTCGTTAATAATTCGTAATTAGTGAAACTAATTACTTACGAAACTGAAAGCAGTGATTCGTAAGCCCCCTTGAGAGGGTGGAAGCTAGCCGGATAGTTGTTTGTAAACAATATCTGGGTTAAGCCAAAATATTTACCCAGATATTGGCAAGCAAGCTGGAAGTTGAAAAGAAGTAATTAACGAATTTTGTCGAGTTATAACTCAGTAATTAGTTGGTTTTATGCGTCATGAGATATGCGGCATTGTAGCTTAATAATTGAAGAATTAATACGTGAAGCTTGAAGCTGAAGGTAAAGCACAGCTAAAGTCATTCAAAGTTATATCTGAGAGTTTAGTCGAATTTAGCAATAGAAGTGAGTAGAGAGACGACCGAATTGTAACGTATTTGTTATACCTTATTAACTGACAATTTGTAATAGTATTATAGTAATGTTTGGTATGCTTTTAATCAGTGTTTTCAGCAGGACTCTATGAACTCTTTTTTGAATTGTTTTTGTGAACGTACGTGCTTGTATGTCGGGTAAAAAGAGAGCCTAAAATTGTACTTGAAAACTACAATTTTAACTGAAGGATTACGGTAGTTGCACACGTCAAGTTTTGAATATGTCTGCATAATGCACCACAATTAAGTATGGCAACTAAGCCTTAAGTTCACACTGCATGTAATGAAGTATATAATTTAGTAATACGTAATATTAATGAAGTGGTTAAGTAATAATTCGGTTTTTAGTCACCTTTTTCCCTTTCCCCACTATTTCCACCATTTTTTCTCCTTTTTCGTTTCATGGTCCGTGTTTTTCCCAATTTTGTCATAATACAGTAACTCAAGTGTTTGTTTTCTGGTCGGCCCAAGAAGAAGTAAAAAGATTTATGATACCTGGGCCCACCAGGAATCAAGGGCTATTGAAAAGGAATTAGTTAGCGAGGTGTGAGGGCCAGCAGCCCTCAACCCCCCCAACCTCAAGTGGATTTTAGCGAAAGTTTAGGTTGGCGGGCCTGAAAATGGCCGCATCTCATTGGTTAGTTTCGGGATCGGGAGATCCCGACAAAGCACCTTAAAGAAAAAAGCCCCCCCCCCAAGTAGTAGCTAGGTCAGTCGGATAGGAAGTTTTCACCGAGGTAGGTCGGCTAGTCCCCAAGGTCTCTTTTTGTTCCTCCGCCTGCTTATTGCACATTATTGCCCTCCTCGCCTTGTATCTATACCTGCCAGCCATTTCAATAAATATATAACCCAAAAATCCGACTCCGTCTCCATTTTTGCCTAGTCTAGCCAAAGCCAGAGGCTCCCCAGGTTCAGTCAGTCAGTCAGTGCGCATTCCAGCACCTGTGCCCCCACGGTTTTTATCCTTGCCCCCCAGGTCTTTGCGCTATTTGGCGCCTGTGCCCCCCGGTCGTTCCTACTGCCCCTCGCTCCAGCCAGTCTGCTCCGTCAACCGGTTCAGCCCATTCAGGCTCCGGTCTCCGCTCCAGCCGTTGCCCGCCGTCGTCGCGTGCAGCCGCTCTAGTCGCTCTTCTGCCCCCCTCGCTCAGTCTGCCGGTTCAGCCCATTCAGGCCCCGGTGCCGACCTTGCCCCCGCGTCGCCAGTCTGTCCAGATCCCGCTCACCCGCTCGCCGCGTCCGCTCCCCCCCGAGTCCGAGCTGCCCTTCGTGTCCGGTGTGAAGTCCGAGCCGCCGAGCCCCAATCCGTGTCACCCGCCGCTCCCGGTCGTTTGCTCCGCTCCGCAGCCCGAGCCATTGCCTCCTGTTCCCCGGTTCCTGCCGATCCAGCCCAGATCCGCTCCAGCCAGCCAGCCAGGACTAATCCTGTTACTCCCCCCACCGTCCTTAGCATTGTAGTAGTTAGTGCCTAGGCTGACCCTATAGGACAGATCAGCAGTTCAGCAGTAGGATAGCTAGTAGACCTGTTGAGCCTTGATTGCAGATCAATCTAGCCTAGAAGAGTGCCGATCAGTGCCTGGTCAGGCTAGAAGAGTGCCGATTCCAGAGTAGGTTGTTTTCAGGTCGATTACCGTGTGTCCGTTCCGTGTCAGTCTTGTGTCGTGTCCTTAGCGGTTTCCGAGTCCAAAGGGATCATTGTCTATTACGCGTGTTATTTAGGTTGCAGTTTGTAGCTACGATTTATTGTTAGGTGTATTGTGCTATCTCTTTCAGAATTACGTAAAGTTACACGAGTCACACACACTTTCGAGTATTAAGTGGAGTTTCGAGTCTCGGTCAAAAAGTAAAGGGAAAGTTTTGTCTTTGAGATAGCGTTGGGGAGTTGATCCGTAGTTGTCCCCTGACACCGAAAAAGCAGGCGTCAGAGTTGAGCTTGGCCTCTAAAAAAGGGTGTAAGTTCCTAGTTATCCTCGGCCTTGGTGTCCCCCCGAATCACGACGGGCAGAGCAGAAAAGCTTGTCTGAGCAGTTCAAATCCCCTGAAACCAGTCGTTCCAGTGCAGTTTTAGTGAGAGCTATAGGAGAGGCAAACTTTGAGATTCATACACGTTGATTGAGAGTTAGCGAGAACTTAATCAAAATTAAAGAGTGTGTTTTAATCATTGAGAGATCAATTGGAATATAAGTAAACGCGATCGCCGTGGAGGTAGTACTGTTAGTGTTTTCATATTGTATTTTTGTTTACGTACGTTTCGGCGATCGTAAGCATTTCGACTGAGTTTAGCACGCAGAGGTACTGAGCTTAACTGCGAGGTTGGACTGGATCCTAGGTGACCTAAACGGATCTCTGTAGTTTAGTCTTCTGTAGCTACTCGGTTCCCTTTTCGAAGGGTGGAGCCCCGCAAAAACATAAGCTGAGTTGAGTTGAGACCCGATATAGTCAGGAAAGTTAGGTAAAGTCAATGATCTATTGTATCGTCTCAGTCTAAAGCATTCAGTACCTGAACGTCACACCCTGTTCGCAACATATTTATTGTATTGATAATATCGTGTTGATAGTGAACCTAAGGAAGTGATCGTATAGTTCAGTCCGAAGCAGAAAGTCGGAGTTCTCGCATAACACAAAGCAAAAAGTTTGTTAACCCAAGTCTTTTTCACACTATATTTGGAGCTTAACCCGTGTAGGCTTTTTCGCGTGAATATGATTTACACACCATTTCAGTTTCAGTGCATTGACTGAAATTAGTATGCACGGCCGCTGAGGCGGCTGCGCAAAAATGGTAACAATCGCACAGTGTTAGTTAATTATTTTAAGCTGCGCTGCAGGATTCGCCACAGTAGTAAGGAAATGCCGGTTCTCGAACCACCCAGAGCCGGAGCCTGTGGAGGTTACGTCATGTGACGTCATAGTGACGTCATAATGACGTCATACGACGTCATAATGACGTCATGTGATTGACAGCTGTCAATCATGTTACGTCAGAATGAGTGACAGGTGTCACTGTCACGTAATAATGACATATGTAATTACATAATTAGGTAATTACATTTTAATTTTAAAATGAAAAGGGGGTGCTATTTTTTTAATTTTGAAAAAATTAAATTTGAAGTTTTTAAACTTTGACTAGGCCCCCCTCCGAGAAATTTTTCAATTCACCCAAAACAGCTGTTGAGTAAACAGCAGGCTATCAGCTAGAGGTCAGCTTAGCTGACCAAGCAAACACACACTCATATACATATTTTTATACATACCCAAAAAATCGTAGGCCGCAATAAATTTTTTGCCCTGGCTGCGGGCACACACACACACACACACACATTGATATTTGCAAATTTACCGCTGTTTGTTTACACGCAGGTCAATTTGACTGACCATTGATACACACACACACACACACACACACATGCGCACACGCTGGTTTTCATTCAAACTACACAACCAATTTCCCGCCTATTAATTCAAAATCAAACTAGCCTATTACTACTTGTAGGATTTTAAGAGAATGTATGAAAGAATGAAGAAAGAAATTGGGATGGAATTTTTTTAGTCACATTGTGTTACCAGAACGAAAGCGGTAACAGGGTGAACAAAATTTTCTTTTAAGTTTAGAGAGAAATCAGAAAGAAAGTTGAACTAGTGAAAAGTTTACTAAAGCATGTTTCCAGAACAAAACCGTTTTGTATTCAAAATTATTTTAAAAAGTATCCAATCAGATTTTTTGTTCTGAAAAATTAGCCAATCAGATTGTTTTGTGCTGAAAAAATGTAGCCAATCAGATTGCTTCGTTCTGAAAAAAATGTAGCCAATCAGGTTTCAGTATTAGTAAGTCCCGAACTAACACCATTTTTCAATAAAAGTCAAATTTTCAATGTTTTTAATTTAGAGCTTGGTTGCCATGGGTGCTTTTGAATGCCCCATTTGCGGACGATCGTTCACGCGCAAAGATGCGCTTACCCGTCACCAGAAAAAGCAGCATCCACCTGTGCCACTGTTATCAAACCAGGAAGAACCTGGTCCTAGTGTAGGTTTTCATACTTGCTTTTCATATATAATTAAAAATATATTATATATAT